>BMAW01130140.1:391219-409587 GCA_019974015.1 Nephila pilipes | reverse complement strand
ATATATATATATATATATATATATATATATATATATACATTCTAAAACAAACAAACAAAAAAGACGCACCAAGAAGGAATTGTCCGATTGTAATGAAATTTCGTATCGAAAGACATTTAGACCGAACATGCAAATTATTAAAATTTGGTGTCCAATGCATAAATAGAAGGAGCTACAGCGCATTGGAACTGCGCACTCAGTAGGTGTATATAAGAAGCGATTCTCAATCTGATGGTCAAATTTTTTGTTGCATTGCGATTTAGGATACCTTTCAACGACTGAAAAAGTGCTTCATCATCAGACGTGCTACCCGCACACAAGAGTCCACCATGACTATTTACAGACGGCTGAAAGAGCGAAATCTACACTCGTACCGACCGCTACGCCACCTGTCCCTCACGAGTGCAAACCGTCGAGCCAGATTACAGTGATGCTTGGTTCGATCAGATTTGAATGATGCTAACTGGGGAACTAGTTATAGTGTCTAGACCTGCTTTCACTATTGTACGCCCCACAGGCCCTCAACCAGGAGTTTTGATCTAGGGTGCAATTTCCCTTGAGAGCTGGATCCCTTTGGTCGTCATTAGAGACACACTTACAGCCCAGCGGTACTTCAACGACATTCTGAGACCTGTTTTGCTACCGTTCCTTTTGCAGTACCCTGGCTTTATTTTTCAGCAAGATAATGCCAGACCACATACGGCACGAGTTGCTATGAACTGTCTTATAGCTTCTCAAACACTTCCTTGGCCTGCCAGATCTCTCTCCCATCGAGCATGTCTGGGATAGGATAGGAAGGCGATTGCATCCACCAGGGAATGTTGATGACCTAGCCCGACAATTGGAGCAAATGTGGCAAGAAATACCGCAGGAGACCATCAGGAAGAGTTATCACTCTATGCCACGTCGCGTGGCCTCTTGCATCCAGGCTAGAGGTGGGTCAATATCTTATTGAGCACGTCACTTTGTAACTATGTAACTCTGAAATAAATCATTCAATGTTTCTGAAATTTAAATTATTTTCTATTTTAATTATTATTATTATATATATAAATATATATATGTATGTATTATTTGTATTATTTTGATCCAATTTGCATTGAGTACGAGTACTTCCATATTTCACCTCTTATATATATATATAACACATCGATCAATAACTCCCGAGACTAACCCAGAGATGGCGCTCGTAGTAAACCAGTAACCAGGTCTTTCTAGAGTACTAATCTTTGCTTGAAACGTGTCAAAATTTTAAGTCGATCGGACCAGGAAAAAGGTTTTTTGAAGTGAAGTGAAAAAGGTTTTTTCCAAGTGGGTGCCGCGATTGCTTTCGATGGAGCAACGAGTTGATGATTCAGAAAGCTGTTCATCGCTATTTACTCGCAATAAAAAAGATTTCTTGCGGGGAAAAAAAGGGGGGGGGGAAATGGGGGGGAAGATTTGGAAAAGCGTTGGATCGATTGTATCACCCTAAAAGGTGATTAACAAAAGGTGTTATGTTGATGAATAAAAAAAAATTTTGCAAAAAAAATGTTGTTTTCAATTTTAGACTCGGGAGTTATTGATCGATGTGTTATATATATATATATATATATTGTTAAGAAGCGTGAAGAAGCTTCATCGCATAATATACTAACCTGGAATGTGATATCGATTTGCAAAAAACATGCAAAAGATTTAAATAATTAGTTTATTATTTTTCATTTGTACCGAATTTTATTTTTTACTTGAGAGTTATTTTGTTGAGAGAGTTGCGTCATTTTCTTTTCCCGACGTTTCTAATTTTGATGAAAATGTAACACATCATCACCAATCAATGAATTTGCAGTCTGCATATTCAGTTCCTTAACAGGGCAATGCTTCTCCACGTATGACGCAGCAGCTCTTCTCAGTGAGTGGGAAGATGGTTACTTTGCTCTGATACCTCCTTTTCCTTTGACTCTCCTCCGCAACTTCCTGCTGTAAAACGCAATGAAAATTCTATAAGCTCATCCGTTTGCAGCTGTATTCTTCTACTTTTCTACATGCTCATTGGTATGATTTTTATCCCCCTGCTGTCCAATAAATTCAAACAAAGGTATAACTCCTTGACTACAGGTTGCACAGGAACTGAATTCAAGTTGGGAAAAATGTGTGATCATAAGCAACAGTAAGTGCTGACGGAACGAATGCTAAACACGGATTGATGTCAGATGCAGAATCCGAATTTTTCATCCCCTCGTCACTTGTTATGCGAAGCGTAACTCAAAAGTGCGTCATTCTTTTGCAATTTGTTTTTCTTGTTAAGCTAATGACTCGTTATGAGAGGCACTCATTAAGAAAAGTTCTTCTGTACTAATTTCTGAAATTCTTCTGGAAGCGTATAATTTGATAAAAGAATTTATGAATTTAATTTCCAATACATTTCATGAATTATTTGTAATGCTTTTAATGAGGAAAGCGATGTGAAAAATCCTTGTTGAGGGGAACATTTTCCCCAATTAAATAAAAAAAAATTGTAAGATCCAGATAAGTATTTTTTGAAAACAAAACATGCCCTAAAATATCATTCTTTTGCCTTTCAGGATTGTATAAGTCATTAAAAAAATTATTTTGGTATGTTTCAGTTCGTAACTTGCTTGGTACTTGTATGTCATTTTAATTTGCATTGTTTGGGCCACTCAGTAGTTAAAACTTCAATACAAGTTAAGTAGACTGTTACACACCATCGTAATTAATTTAAGAAAATCCAAGTATAAAAATTGAATCGTCAAATTCTTTCTTATCTTTCAGCATATTTTTGATACAAGTAATGTTTTGATGTTTAGGTAGGAGAGAAAAATAATCTACTAATTAACATAATTACCTCCCCTTTTAAATCACTTATATCGTACAATGAGATTCTTGATTCAATTTTAGAAGAAATCTGTCGTCTGAATGGGTAACCACTGAACTGCGGCCACTTAGAAATCCTCATTCTCATCATGGCGCTGACCACCTAATTTCTTTTTTTATGTAGAGGAACAAGTGGCAGGGCTTTATCAAGGCTATACTGAGAATGATTAAATTACGTCAAGCTGCATGATGCGATGAGTTTTTGAGTTCAAGGACCCACTTGGGGATTGGCATTGTCTTGCAGTAAAACAATCCATTTACTGAGCATGCCACGCCATTGGTTTTAGATTGCGAGACGCAGTTTAGTCAAGGTGTCACAATATATCTCGGAATATGTTCTGTAACCCCGAGAGAAAAAATCTACAAGAAACCTCCCCCACCCCTACTTATCCCAAAACACAGTGCATATGTTTTTGCGTGCTGAAATTGTTTGCTCGAGCTTCACTTTTTTTTGGGTGATATTGAATGCCTCAATTCCATAGATCACTGCTTTTTTTTCTCCAGAGTCGCTCGAGTCACATGTCCACACTTCATCAATCTGCTGATTAATTTCGGCACCTTTCACGCCTTTTTATTGCAGAAAACGAATCACAGTGTGTAATTCGTAATCGGTGGTATTTTCAGTTGTGTGAAGCATTTTAAATAAGCATAAATAATCATAAACAAATGCTTTCGTGCTGATGTCTGTGATTAACCAACAGATATAGGTACTCAGTGCTCTGGCGTTATATATATATATATATATATAAATTTTTGAAAATAAAATTTCAAGTCAAATCACTCTTTTAAAAGATCAAAACATCTTCCAGAATATCTAATATGCTTATAAAAGTGTTTCAACAAATTTAGTATTAAGGGAAAACTGAAATTTGAATATCAGTTAATGCTTGCTTAATAATTAAATATTTAAGTTAGCTTTTAATTAGAGTTGATTCTAATTTACTCATTAATGTAGCTTGGAATTTTTTTGTCTTCTGCTGATTTTACTAAAAGGATTACATGTATCGAAAACGATTTTTTTTGGCTATGGTTCTTCTTTAGCAATACATTTGAAATATGTTTTTAAAAGATACATCAGTCGTTTTATTTATATCTTAGTTTAGATATGATTATTTATAAAATAAAACATATTTATATTAGAGAAAGATATATCATTATCATTATTTGCTTATAATCGGTCGCGCAAAGGAAAATGAAGAAAATAAGACGAGTTGATCTACAGTTCATAAAATTCTGGAATAACTGCTTATATTGTGAGTAAGATGTTGTCGGAAACTCTCCTGCATTTCCTTTTCACGATTGCTTTTCAACTAAGAGCTAATGAGCTCAGAGCTCATTTATATTCAAAATGTTAATTGCTGCTTATAATTCTAGGTGAAGGTGAATCCAAACAATATGTAAATAAATAAGTATTAATAATAAAGTATTATTTTGATTTCTTTTTAGAAAATTCTCTTTAAAAAACTTTTTCACTTTTTTTCCACTTGATTTTTTTTTTAAAAAAAAGCTTCTTAATTTAGACTGATCCGGGCAAGTTAGCGAAAATTATCTCTTACTGTCAAAACCTTGCAGAAATGCAACGATAAATAATAATTCCCTGTGTGGCGACATAGTATTCCTATTCACCTCTTGTGCTATAACTCAATCAAATTTACTAACACTAAAAAGTCAGTAACTTATATAAGACGTTAGACAAATCTCAAGCACAATGTTTATTCAATAGACTTGCACTATAATGATAAATGAATTCCTTCTCTCCAAGGTAACACCCTAGATATATTCGCAAGTTTCACTAATACTGTATTAAGAGTGTCTTACCGAAACACCACACTTGAGGTTGACTTGATTTCTAAACTCCACAACTGTTACTAGTGCTTGTAGCAGTTCTTGATTTCGTCTACCACCTGTAAGACACATACTCAATACTAGAGTCACTCGACCTCTATCGTGAGAATCTGGCTTTGCTTATATTCTTTCCTATCTAGCTCAGTTCACTCTGTTTATATCTCCCTATAATTTGCCTAATAACGTTTCATTTGGGTTGGGAAGAAATTGCTTAATTCGTGCAATCAATCTCAATTAAAGTCCCCAAGGTTAGTGAAGAAAAAACCGCGAATAGCTCAATGTCACACCTGTATTTCATTTAAAAATTTTGAATCAATTTATTAATTTATTTCATATCTATAATTATTTAAAATTTTGCTTAAAATTCTGAGAAGAGATCCCAAACGAGATAGGATCGTGGATTACTAAAGCTTTTAATTTTACATTACGGGGGTGACTTTGTGTCTCACACTCAAACTTCCACACAATATCACAGGAGAAATTGTGTGCTTAGAGGTGCATTTGCGCTTATGAACTGTTCACTGAAACGAAGCAGTCTTATTCTGAACCGTGAATTCCCTTTGTGCTCTTCGAAAAACCGCCAGGAGATGGATCGTTGGGTTGCGAGAAGTTTTTTATTGCGCACACATTTGAAAGCCGAATCTCTCGTAAGATACTCGGCCCACAAGTGGTTACGCAACTTTTTACTCTGCTACTAGGCTTTTGAAACTATTTTCATTTACACACAGTAGTCTCCGATGTTCAACACGATGGATCTTAAGCGGCATCAAAACACGAAGTCAAAATATGACTCGAACATCACCCTCCAGGATTCTACAGACTCTAACTTATTGCTTCCCAACTTTTTCAGGCATCTTTTGTGTATGACTGCGTCTGACTGCGAAAATTTTTGACCCAGGTTCGATTGCCGGTATTTTTGGTTTGGTCATGGGTCAACTCAGCACCTTATCTCTCTGAAGGCGATAAATGAATACCAAGTTCGCTTGGTGTCCAATCTTAAGCTAACCTCTCGACCGGGACACTAGTTAGTAATTAGCATTCCAGTCCAACGGTTACAGAAACGGGGATGAGAATCACCTGATGGGACTTCTGCTGCTCAAACAGACTTTAACTTTCTAACTTACCCTTCCTCTCAAAAATATACTTCCTCTCTGTATTTTTTCCCCTGAAAAAAAAAAAGAACGCATCGACACCTTTATTTGATGTGGCCGCGGTTGCCTAGTGATTATGACAGCAAGTTCGCGACAGCCTTTGTTTTCAATGAGTCGTGGGCTCGAGTTCTAAAGTCCTTTAAGACCTGTCGTGTAACGGGGCTGTTGCAAGTTAAATCTGTCGAAGTTCCAAGTCCTCCCAAGTGTGGTATGGGAGTTTGGAGAGAGAGGGTACCAGATGACATGCAGGTGTCGTCTCCATCCCTTGATCAAAGTTCAGAATTATGAAGTCCTCGCCAATAGCCTTCGTATTGCTTCTAAGAGATACGTTAATAAACAATCTATGAAAAAAATTAATTCATTCTTGAAGTCCGTGATATATTTTTGATGTTTAGATATTTAAGGAATTTTTAAAAATACTTACAAAAGTCAAAAAGTAAATAATTAAGCAGAAACATTCCTTCATATATCCTCTTTCGAATGAATTTCAAGAGAAAAGTAGGAAACTCGTTAGGATTAACTGTATACTCGAAAATTAGTGATGATAGGTCGGCGTCAGCCTTAATCTTGTCGTGAATGGTCCAAACTTCTTAATATCCATAGTTTTATTGATCGGATAGGAACATACTCACATATTGTAAGGCACTGCGCATGCTTCGACTCATTCACGTACTAACCAAAAAGCTTTCTGCGTAGGATGTTTCCTTCAAAAGATTAGAGGGGGATGTTTTTTGACCCCGAGGAGGAAGAGAAAGTATTGTATGTCTTGGTAGTAAGTGTGCCAGCGTTGTTTTGAACCCTAGACCAGTGGATCCGAAGAATGGTGAAGAGTCGCTTTCTGCTACCCTCTTATCAACTAGGCTGAAAAGATGTCTCATCTGGCTAGATAGTAAGGCGTTTTAACTTCTGGCGTTGTTGTAGAAGAGAGTCGCTGTGTACTACCTCTCCAGTTCATCGTGATGATAAGAAGAGGAACAGTGGTATTTGATGAGAAGCTTGTATTTCTTTTCAGCCATTACTGCAAATGATATACATCCCCTCCCTGTTGAATTGAGTTTTTGCTTAAGACAGTTTCCATTTTTGAGTCATCGGCTGTGTTCCTTGTTGAGTGGTAGGTCTCGTCGACACGTGTGCCAGAGCCGGAATATCACTATAGTCGTGATTTATATGCGGGTGTCTTAGTTAGATGTAAGAGGCAAGAGTTTTGCTTAGGGGACATACGCAATTCGTCGTTATCGGCTGTGCTGCCATCTAGTGTTCAAGTCCTGGTTCATCACTTTGGCGTAGGACGTTTTTTCCGAAACACCCGGAATGTTTTTCTACCCCGTGATCCAAGGAGGGGGAATAAGAGTGTTGTTGGCCTTGATAGGAGGTGTACTAACGTAGTTTCGAACCCTGGATCAGAGGGTCAAAAGAATGCTTACCGGTAGCTTTCTGTTGCGCTTCTATCAACTAGGCTGAAAAGACGTCTCATCTGGCCAGATAGTAAGGCGTATTAATATCTGACGTTGTTGTCGCTGCAAGCTATTGGGAATAAAGCTATGATGTACCGATGTATTAATATAGATGCTAATTTATGTTATGATGTACATTGAATGTAGATTAATCTAGAAGCGAGTATTAATCCAAATGTTCAAAAAGAGAGGAAGTGCGTTGTCTCTCTTTTTCTATGATATTTTTTCTAATTTCTGTGCTCCAATTATGTGCATAATTTGCTGTTTACAAACAGTTTGTAATTATATTTGGCATCCAAACAGCCCATACAATTGTTATTCCGCTTTAGCGGCGAGAAGAACAAATTACACCAGAATCATGAAAAACTCACTTTTCGCGGCCAAGAACTAAAATATAATTACAAATCTTTCCCAGGATTCCATGTGCTATCATACTTTAGACGAGACAATTCGTCTCCTTTACAAGGTATTCAATTAAATTATTCGTAACAAATCTTGTTTAAAAGATATTTAGAATTAATTATTGAAATATATACTTGATTATTATTGTGTCCTTTGCTTTTGTTCCTGGCCATACTAGATTTTTCGAAAATGAAAAGTCTAATTTCTAGTCTAAGACTACAACAGATCAAGATGTTGATTTTTCAGTTAATATTCCCAAATTTTTTTAAAATGTAAAAACTGAAGAAAAGGTCGTCTCACTCTGAAACAATATGTGCATTCAATTAGCTCATTCTTTACTTGCAGCGAAGTTTTTACCGACCAATCCACATAGACTGTCATACCATCATTCTTATAAAGGTTTTAAAATCATTCAGTTTTTATCTGGTAATGGTCATTTTAAATTGCATCTCAACAAACTTAATCTATGCCCTAATAAATTGTGAGACTATAGTGCTGCTGATGAGCAAAGGGTTCAATATCTTATTATTTATGTTCATTGTTAAATATAGAAAGAAGATGTTTGAAAGTCAAACTATGTGCTCTCAAAATCACCTTTGGTCTCTAAATTTTTTCTAATGTTTTTCCAGTAAAGCTGCGTTTTCTTTACTTTGTAACTTCTTTGATAGGATTTTGTATCTTCATTGCTTTGATTTTCTGACATCCTGATTTGATTTTGTAATTTCATTCATTTATTTTGCATTTTCATTCCTTCCCCTCCCCCGTCACTGAGGTTTTTTTTTTTTTTGTAATTTTTGTTTTTTAATTTGCCTTTTTTTTATTAAAACGTTTTTCTGAATTTCACTTGGTGTGTGTGTGTGTGTCATCAAATTTTCGATCGTTAACTTAACCAACTTCCCATCAAGCTGGAGCTTTGAAATTTTGGAAATCGTTCGTACTCGCCTAACAATGCAATATTTAGACATTTGCGACAAGTTTTACCTAATATTTCAATAATTTTAATAAGTCAAAATATTCTTTCCTCTCGGCGCTTTTAGGATTGAGGAAAAAATTTCTTTCTCCCTCTGGGAACACCGGGAACTCCCCACACGCCACATGAGGTATCGTAATACTCACAAAGGGGAGATAGTAAGGGTTGTTGACTTTTAGTCAGTAATCATTCGCAAGAAAGAAAGCTTCCAATATTTGGCGCCATGTCTTATCACAATAAATTTTTTTGAATTCTGGTTCCCATTTTTTTTTTAATAGAATGTCTTACAAACTTTCAAATGCATGTTTTGATTTTATGAGTATTATGAATTTTTTAATACGCTCACAAATGTCTCTTTTTAAGTAAATTTTAAAATTAAAAATAACTAACATTTTTAACTAATATTTCAATAATTTTCTTTAATAAACTTTGCCACCATATAAAAACGTTGTTTTTAAAAAAAAACATTGGTTTTTATATCGAATTATTTAACTTTGTTTTATGTTTCTTTTACTTCTGTAATTCCCATGTGATACTTGTGTTGCACAAGAATTGTTTTATATGTTTTCAATGAAAAAATGTGTCTATGATTTTTAATCAAGACTTTTTCCCACATTCTTTCGAGTTTCGGCCGGGTAGGGGGTGATAATTGGTCTTCGGTGCCCCCTCAGATTTCTTCACCGCCCTCTGGTGGTCGGTATTATCCCTGTCGTTGAGAACCACTACTTTAACCTGTTGCGTTGCATAAGTGGATCGTTGATTAAAATAAAAATAAGTCACGAACCGTTTCCCAGGAATCAATTGCAAGAATGTAATGTTATGTGCCTAGTCTAACGATATTTCATCTAAATGATGTATAGTGAAGGCCAGACAAGTCTAGACCCTTTAACCCTTTTAAGCATCGCCTCCGTCAACGGTATTAGCGAGCTTAGTCAAGCAGATTTTTTTTTTTTCTAAGTATCTGTCTCTCTTCGGATTGTTAACTTCGGATTGTAAGGCATTATCACATTTTGCGTGTCCGTGAAATATGTTTGATGAAATATAACATTTGTTCACAAAGCGGTTTATATATGTTGTTAGTTTGAATTAATTTTTTATTCATCTAATGTGGAGTCGTGCCAAAAACTTATTTTGGCAAACATCCAAACTCGAATTTATAATAAAAATATAATTTTAAAAATGTGTGCATTGATTAATTGTATTCATTAAACTATTAATATATCATAGCTTATTAATGAATTTAATTAAACAGCTAATATTATGTGGCTATGTAAGGATAGATTAATATTGTTAATTTTTATTTATTTAATTAATTTTTTTTCTACTTGTTATTAAATAAATCTATGTATTATTTTTTTAAAAAATATTGCTTGTGTTTTTATTGAATATAAATGTCTATTATAAGTGTAATAAGTACAATAACACGTAAATGTAAATTTTGTTTAATTATTGCTTATTACTCTATGATAATAGAAGTTCTAAGCGAAAAAAATGATAATTATTAAACAAATTATTGTGTTAAAGGAATATAGTAAAAATAATTATTCATTTTTGAAATTACATTCAAGAATATTTTTAACTTGACTTTTTTCATAAAAAATACTTCCGACAGAGTTGAAACTTTTGAATCTGAATTAATGAAATTTTAAGATTTTTTATCAGAGGAATAATGGAATAATTAACACAAACAAAACATTAAGAAATTAAATTAGAAAATAAAAGAAATGAGTGCAGTTTTCACCTGTAAATTAGTTAACAGCTTGGAGTTTTGCGAGGTACGTTTTATGGGGATATCATAAAAGTTTTAGTTATTACTAAGGCATAACCTACATAAAAAGGTATTCGGTATGTTCCCCACCCGTGAAGGGAAAAAAAGGAAAAGAAAGGAGGGGGGGGGAGAAAAAAAACTTTCGTTACAGAAGTTCATTTTCTCTCAACTCTACTTAGAATAATCATGTAACAGAAGTACATATGAAAGTTTTCAATCGCGTGTATGACCAAAGGATACATAGTCCTGCGATAATTGGTGTGAATTGCAGGATACATAAAACTTACAATTTAGAACAAAGAGTGTGGCGAGATAAAAAAAAAATTCGAGAGCTACTGTATGGTTGTAGGTTTGGCAACAGAAATAATACGAAATAACATAGAATAGCAGCAAAAAACGATAAAAATGCATTTATTTTATAAAACAATCTAAATTAGCTTGTAATAACCGAAGAATGAGGGAATAAAATTCACCAAAATTATTTTAAGGTTTCTCCAAAGTAACTTTAGAATTTCAAAAATAAGTAAATGAATATCGATAAATAAATAAATGAAAAAAAAAAATATGAATGAAAAATAAATGAATCAACCAAAAGTAAATAAATGAATAAAATTGAAATAACAATAAAATAAAATAAAAATAAATAAAAAGGTTAACTCGGTCGTTATTGAGGTTTGTAATAACTCTTACAATTCTTTTGTGCATTATAAGTACCATGTTGATAAAAGAAGTTAATGAATAAACCATTTATAATGGCCACTCCTTAATTAAAAAAAAATTCGACGTATATTGTAATTAATTGAATCAGAATCGGATATACGCAAAAAAAAACCTACAGAACTTTTTTTAAAAAAACGTTCACCTTCATGTTTGGTAATTTGTGCATGACATAAAAAATTTATGGTGACAGAAACAATTTATGGTGAAGAAAGAAGGAGGTGGATAGAGTATATTTTAGGCAAAGATTAATCGTAATACGTTTGAAAATCCTTTTCTCTTTCTCCAACAACATCCATTCTTACTATTGTCACAAATAGTTCCAGATATCATTCTTACACAATTTACGTTGCCCAAGAAACAACACAAGATCTTGCGATTGTACTCCTAGAAAGAGCAAATATTATAGGTACTCAAGCCAAATAATAAGTCAAGAAGTAAAAGAGTTCGCCTATTTTGCCCTTTCCTTATATGAGTAAAGCTTTTTGAGTGTAACTTGATTTGCCCGTATGTCTTGGAGACTGCCACATTTTCAAAGCTCGCTTTTCTGATTATCCCGTATTATTTATTCTAGTTCCCTTTTTGATTCATGTATGTCACTAATGTTCCATAGAACAAAATTTCTTCTTTTCTTTTTCTTTTTGTGATTTGGTTCGTTGGTATTAAACGTGTCCTCTCCTTTTTGGGTTTTATGAAAGTTTTGCTCGAGTAAGCTCTGATGAAAACTATTATATTTTTATTAGCTTATTATGACAAATTAATAACTGAGCTTTCAAGTTTTATTTTAGGATTTATATTTTTAAATTGTTGGGTGAGCCGAAAATGGAATATATTTTAACTATTTTTTCAGTGACTGTTAAGTTCTGATCTATATTCTGGTTAGGAAAACAATTTTAATTTTTAAAACATGACCACTACTATACATAATCAGCAGATTATAATTTAATTAAGAAATATGCTATTTATATATTAATTTTATGCTCATACTTGTATTTAAATGTTTCTTGATTTCACTGTTTAATATAATGAAGGTAAATGGAAATTAATTTGGGTCAATTTTTTGAAATGATCTCAAACGAAGTTAAGCCAAAATCAGGATTCTGTGCCAAATGTAGCTTTCCTACCTCACTTCATTCTTCATCCTCCCTTCGCCCATCACCCTTTCCTTTTCTTCACATATTTTTACTTATTTTTTTCTTTCTTTTTCTTTCTCTTTTCCTTTTACTTTTCTAGTCCTCCCCCCTTCTCAACCTCAAGAGAGAAGAGAGAGGGTTAAAGCCCCCAACAGGAAGCATAAAGTGGCCGAGTAAATGCAATTTTGGCCAAATTAATTTTATCGCAAACGCCCCGACTTTATTCAAATTATACCCCAGTATTTTTTTTCCTTTTACTTTTTTCTTTTTTTCGTTCTTTCCGAACGCATAAATTAAGGGGAATTACACTTTTCCCTGCATCTCCTGTACGGGTTCCTTTTCTACAAAAGAGATGTGGGGGGGAAAAAAGTAAAATAAATATGAAACGAAAAGAGAAGTTAAAAAAGAAAGAAAAAAAATTAAAAATAGCTCTTCTCTTTCTTTTCTTCTTCTTCGGATAAATAAGTAACAAGCAACAAAACACACAAAAGAAAAAAAAAATCCGCCAGAAATAGCGGATAGCCATGAAAAATGAGACGGAGGTTTAACGCTGGTGGACATTTTGTGTTGGAAAGCATTTGTCTTCATCTACTGCTCTGTTTTTAGTTTGTTTCATGTTTATGTAGTTATTTTTTTTCCAAACCCCCTCGTCTCCTTTGACTGATCTTGTAGGACGCATTCTTTTGAGCATCATTTTGTAGGTCTGAGTTTTGTTCGAAATAAAAATTCGCCCTACCCTCCTTCCCTCCCTTCTGAATAAAATTTTAGCTTTAGTCTTTCGTTTTCCAAAGAAAAAAAAAATTGAAGGCGTTTTCCCCCCACGATTTTCGTTTCCTTTTTTTTTCTTCTTTCCGTACGTGTTATGTGAATGTGATATATGTGAATATTGGATATGTGGGTGGAAATAGGGATTTGATTCCGTCAATTCGCTTGTTATCTGAACTTTTTTTTTAACTTGCAAGTTTTGCTTTATTACTTTTTTTTCTTTGCGGAATGTTATGGAATTAAAATGATGCAAATGGTTTCTTATAGTACTTCAAAAACTATACTTTAATTTCCAAAACAATATTTATTTATTTATTTATTTTTTTGGTTCTTCCACATTATTGAAGCATGTAGGAAATGCTCTAAATTGGCTTAGGATGAAGATTTTTTCGTCATTTGAGTTGTGTGTAAATTTAATGTATTTGCGACTTAAGGATCCCGTCTACCGCCCATTTTGATTTCGTGGGCGTAATGTTTATGTTATGGAATTCCTACTACCGTCCTCATTTCTTTACTATTTTATCTATTTGAATGCCAAAAAAAGTGAACCCGAATGAGCAAAACATAATGAAGGTTTCTGCGGAATGACATTTACTTGCGGATTTTTGAAAATATTTCGGAATATCTCTAAAGAGCAGAAAAACAACAAACGAATAATTAAAATAGGAGCAAAAATATTTTTATAAATCGGAAGGAAAGAGTAATTCCGTGCAATTCATTATTCCTTCATTATTGTTTTGCTGTTCCGGATACCCTTTTCTTTATTCAAATATGTAAAATAGTATAGATTTGAGGGCGGTAGTAGAAATTCCATAGCATTAACATTACGTTCAGGAAATCAAAATGGCCGGTAGATGGGAGTCTTAATGAAATGAGCCTCATTCTAAGTAAGTAAATTAGTCTTGGAGAGTAGGGTGCCACCTCAAGAATCGTCCTCGTCATTTAACTCGATGGAAACAGCGCCGGCCGTGTTATGACCACTAGGGTACCGTGGCCACACTATAAAATAAAAATAGAGTTTTTAAGAGGTTATTTTACTAATATATTTAGTTTAGCATTGTTCTCTTTGGCTATGTAGCAGAATTGAAGGATTTTTGTTAACGTCGTGCATACAAGCAACATGAGGGCTGCTTGTGATGGACTTCGTAATTTTCAAACTCGTTCAACTGAGGAGGACGACACATGAGTTGGAATCCCCAACTTCAATACCAATCCAATGAAAGGATTTGGAGCCTTAATAGATGAAACGTGCATTAAACTCATTTCATGGCTTCAGGATTCGAAAGTATGACTCGATGGGAACTACACCGGCTTCATGTTCGCGATTATGACAACTCGGCTGCCAGGACTAAACTATATAATCGAGAATCCAAGATCAAGTTTTCAGTGAAACCTCGTAAGCTTTTCAAATTATTTATTGAAGATTGTTTTTTTATAAAATTCAGTCGTACATTTAAACAAAAATTCGATACACATTATCTAATGGAACGAAATGTCATTATAAATGTAAATTGTAATTCGCTCAAGAAAGATTCATTCAATAAGGCATTGTGTGCTGGAAGACGAAAAAGGCAATTATATTTATAATAAAAATGGCTTTACAAAATTAAGTTAACACGTATTTAAAGCAGATTATAACGAGATTCATGTTTTGAGCAATTCCTGCTACAAACTGTATACTTCCGTGTATAACACGATAATTTTTGTAAACGTTTTCTAAACTAAATTACGAGGGCCAGCTTCCATCGAGCGGACACACTATCGTAATTAAGACTTCAGAAGTTATGCTTACTTAGACATAAATCAAAAAGTCGAATAACATTCTTCGCAAGGTTGCCAGTTACGAAAATTTCAATTGCCTGCATTAAGAATTTCTTTCACTAAAAATGTGCTAGTTCAAATATTGAATGACCCTCATAAATTATACATAACATTATATATAATAGCCTTGCATTAATATTAATTATTACCAATAGAATTATGGCATGATATTATTAATAAAATATATTAATATTGCCACGTATAAAATTCAAATCAATTTAAGACAACGGAATTTAATCTCAATTCGAGGATTATCAATTTGTTATTTAGAACTTTATTATCAAAGAACTAATAATATTATATAATAAGACTATATCAATTTGATAGGAAAAATAAAAAGATAAGATTTTAATTAACATAAATTAACTATAAATGAAGATAATAGGATGCAACAAGAAGATGAAAATCTGTCTCCAATTTACAGCTTTGCGATGTATACATATATACACGAAGAGGATCCAACTTCACTTCAGTTCATGCTTCCCTGCATTAGTTCTTAATATAGACTTCTTCTGTAGACCATGGTCGAATGCAATCTAAGGATCGAAGTTTAACAGAATACAACGAGTTAATGGATATATGTTTAAGGCGCAAGAACCGATTCCAGCTCATTTCCAGAAAACGAGTTTCGTTAAAACATTATATAACTGTGAACATACATTATATATTTTTACATGCATAATGAATAATACATATAAAATAAATAAGATGCGCATTGGCTTATTTGTGTGAGAGTACTTAAAGTGAATTGTGCTAAAGATGGATGCATCCAGAACAAAATAATCAATATTACGGTTTTCAGTGGAAGAAAGTGAGTGTAATATGATAATTTATCACACTTGAACTAAAGAGGATGAGCAGTTAGTGGAAACACACATCTCCACCACTGAAAAAAATCAAAAGCAATACCGGCAGCAAGTAAAGTGAAGTTAACGTTTTTCTTCGATTACAGTGGGTCACTTTCGATTGATTTCCTGCAAGAAAAGTGAACTATCAAGTCATCACACCATACTGCAATACTCTCACGAAATTTTGGGAAATAGTCAAAAGCAAACAGCTTGGCCGTTTCTCTCAGTAAGTGATCCTTTCTCATATGATAACTCCCGACCGCACATCTCTCGTGAAACCTAGCCAACCATACGTAAATCTGTTGGTAACATCCAGCAAGCAGCCCGAATTTATCTCTATGTGGTTTTCAATTTTTTGAACAACTTAACAAATCTTTGCAAGGGAAACGTTTTCACTTCGACGATAAATTTCATTTGGGAATGAACACGATGATGATGTTCCATTTCATTATCATGCTCATCCCCAGTCATTCAACACCAAGGGCAGTGATATGCTGCTGAAACGAAGGGAACAGTGTTTCAACAGTTATGGAGAATTCTTTTGAATTTCCTATAAAGGTATTACTTTTTTCAACTTGCCCATTTTCCATTAGAGCGACTCTTATGATAAGAAAACACGTGAAAGAATATAGATTTTGTATCAGTAGAGGATTCGGCCACCCTCTTAATTACAGCTTACAATCGACGCGGAATTGACAAATGAAAATTGTATAAAACGCTTAAGGTACTTCGCTTCCATTCCTTGCCCATAAAGGTCTCGAGCTCAGGTTGTGCGCGTGGAAACAGAAACTAGGAACGGACTTAGTTATTTCAGAAGTTATTTAAGGAACTCCACAAAGGCTCAAGGATATTGAGATCAGAAGACTGAGAACACTACGTAAGATGCTCCGCTTCATCATCGTGCTCATATAATCTCATGTTTGAATACTGAGAGGCGTGTGAACAATGTCGGTGTTATTTTGTAAAACACGACGTTCTCCACACAGTGAACAGAGTCTGATAGGGTGGAAATGATTAATGAGAATATGGCGGTAATTCTCAAGTTATCATCGTATTCTCTTTAACGAGTGGCTCCAAGCCCTACCAAGATATCGTGCTTCACGACACCACAGACCCTTCCCTCTCCTCTTCCATGTCTTATTTAGACATCAATATTCGCCACACGAACACACTTCCGGTGGTAGGAAATAATGCAAATAAGGATTCATCAGACTAGAATATCTGTTCCTATTGCTGTTGTATCCGGTTTTGATGGTCTGGTCACCAATGAATGTATAGGCAGAATTTTGGAAAAAAAAAAAAAAAGAAAAAAAAAAAGAAACAGAACAATTAATTAACCTAATCTGTGCCTACAATACGAAATACATACAGGCACAAAGCTTTTTACGGCCATATTACAAATTTTTTTTTAATAAAATGTATTAGAAATTACGTATCCTTCACTATAAAATACGTTAACAAATGCCCAGAATACTGGAAAGGTTTGCTTAACTTATTTTCTTCTTAAAACAGCATTTTTTTGTACCGGACGGTATGCGAAAGGTGTAGTTAAAACGAAATACAAATGTTCATCCAAGGAACTTGCAGCCGAAAACGAAATAGTGATATGTGGACTGTGCTTGTTTGGACAGTACTTAGGGTGCCGGTAGCTCAGTTCCAGTTGATGGAATCATGAATCACTAGTTTTATATAGACAGTTAGAAACATTATTTATAACCTAGCAGGATAAAAGTGAGTCTTCACGATGATTACCTTTTTATACATGATAATGATCCAAGCATTCAGCCTTAAATGTGTGGTTATATCAACGTAGTTATTGACTCTTAAATTTATGGAATTTTCTTCTCATCTCCATACATCAATCTCATTGAATATAAATGGGAAATTCTTGATCAGTAGAATGTCGTATGGCTATATATCCACACATGCGGTAACTTGATTATATTTAGTGGTGACACACCACATATAAAATTATATACAAAATATATAAAATGACAAATTACTAATCATAGCCTAGAGCAAAACAACTTTCACACAGATATCTCAGTAGATACCTTACTTATTCTGTATTATAAATCCAAATGTTTCGGGGGTAACTGACGGTGTTACAACTACTCGGCAAGTTTCAATTTCTTCTCTAATTTCTTCCTTTGCCTCTTCACTTCAGAGCCACCGGAAGCATCACTTCAATTTCAGATATTAGAGGGGGACAATCAGAATATCCAAATCAAGCCAATTTTCTCAATAAATAAACTCTTTGAAAATACAAGAATGGGACTACGTTTCTAATTTAGTTAAATCCATTTTGGTTCAATCCAAGCAAATTACGCTCAGAGCAATTATTCAAGATAAAGGATATCCTACAAGGTTACTACAATGCTACAAGGCATTAGTTATAAAAAGCTAATTGAAACCTTTGAGGTTATGTGCAGTGTACGAACACTTTCAACACTGCAAGATTGTGTATCATTTATATTTACTGATTTTGTATTTTTACATGCTATTTTTTTCAGGTAAATTTTACACATAAATAGTCAATTGAGTTATATTATATATATATATATATATATATATATATATATATATATATATATATATATATATATATATATATATATAT
>BMAW01130140.1:349023-383367 GCA_019974015.1 Nephila pilipes | reverse complement strand
TGTTTCGCTTGCACGGTGTTTTTACCCATTAAAAAACAATGTTTTATCAGAACACGAAACTCGGTTTTTTCCATTTTTTAAACAAACTACAAAACGACTTTACTCCAACCTCGATAACTCAGCTGTTTCTGGTCCGATCGACTTAAAATTTTGACACGTTTCAAGCAAAGGTTAGTACTCTAGAAAGACCTGGTTACTGGTTTACTACGAGCGCCATCTCTGGGTTAGTCTCGGGAGTTATTGATTGATGTGTTACATAATATTTGATCCATAGGGAGGCTCTTGCAGCACCTACACAAAAACAGAATAGAACAATATGTTTCAGGATTTGTCAAAATTATAAATATTTAAAGTTATGCCCTTAACAGTCGTTAATTTTCAAGTCTTTGAAAAGACATAGACTCCGAATATAAAAGTTTATCATTTGACCCATAAGTGCGATGGATGTTAATACAAGGCGTTTCGAAATTCATGGGCAAAAATTTAACACATCGTCATTTCTATCATAGGATTTCAAAAGACATGGCCTTTCGCTGATTACTGTTCGTGGCCATGCTCCTGAAATCCACGGTAGACGATGTGTAAAAAAACTCGCGCTTAATGCTTTCCATTACAGCATCGTCTAGCGGTTCATCGCTTGCTCTCTGCCTGTGCATTGCATGGTGAAAATTGCTTGTTAAGATATTTTCTATCACCCCTTAAATTTTTGCCCATGAGTTACGAAACATCCTGAGTAAGAAGATTATTGTTGTGAACGATCTCAGCTTGAGTATTTGTTCAAATAGCAATATATTTACTTCTAATGATAAAATTGGAGTTCAATTTAAAAAATTCAATATTTCGAAGAATAGGATGGAAATGATTCATTCGAAATGTTTTCAACTATAAAAATTTTGTTACTGAAAATGATAACTATAAAATTTTTAATTGTAAACATTTATTTTAGCAACAAAAATTATTTATAGATCCCACAAGGACCTTGGAAACACAGTTTTGCAAATACTTCACATCAAATTTTGTTTACAAAAAGCTATTTTAAACTCAAAAATTGTTTTTGATTGATATCAACGATATTAATCACCTTCCACATAATTGCAAAGAGGAATTTTCTGAAAAATTGAGTGACTCCAGATTAAAACTCAAGTTTTTATAAAAATTCATGACTGAATTCTCTGAATCAGAGTTAGAACTAAATTTCTATAATTTCTGAACTTTTTTTCCTGTAATTCAGCTCCTCATACTTGTGAGAAATTATTTTTTTTCAATTTCAATATTTATTAAATCCAAATATTGTCCAGGGCTGAAAAATGTTGAAAATGCTTTACGTCCAGAAGTGTCAAATATTACTCCAAGATTTAATTTATGTTGCAACAAAAAACAAGCACCTGCCTCATTAAAATGTGATTTTCTTTCTTTAATTTTTATATACTTGGAACTAATTCTAAAACTATTTCTTTTCATTTTTTTGGTGCATATGTACCTGTATTATTTCAACTATACATTTTGTTCAATGATGCTTCAAAGATTGATTGGGTTAATTTTTATTATAAAATGTAAATTTAATACAAAAATATTCCTGTTAATAATAAAAATTATGAGTATTTAATTTTAATTTAACAAAAGAATTTTTTTAAAAAAAATTAAATGAATTACTATTTAAATTTATTTTTTATTAATTTTTAAATTAAAATCTAAAGTTATACGGCATAACTTTTTCCTTGCATGCTCATGTCTGGAAAAAGGGAGGGAGTTGTCCGAAATTCTTGAGCTTGGGATTGGGATCAAATGCTGAAATGTTTAGGAATCAAAGGCTGAAGTCATGCAGAAATATTTTGTTTAAAGTTGTACAGATTAAAATAATTTTACGTTTTCACATTTTTTTTTTGCTGTAAACATTCAATAGTTTCAGACAATTTTCATTAAAAAAGTAATAAATTGGGTTGTATTTTGTGATTTATAATAAAAAGGAGCTTAAATTATTGTTATCAAAATACATTATGATAACAATGATTACATAATTAAAGAGTACTTGAAAATGCTCTAAATGTTACTTATGTATGACGTTTCCACTGACGTCACTATTTTCTTCGTTATTGCCATGTTAACTCTGGGAAAGATATCATGGGGGTAAAATCACCCCATGTAAATCTTTTTTTAATATTATTAAAAAACCGAATGACTTATGGCAACACTTATTTTGTCTGCAATCATTTATAGCGTCAATAATGATACCATTATCATAAAAAAGTTCACTTTTGTTATGTACTTTGCTCTATAAAAAAAACTGATCTGGGGTGATATTTCACTCAAGATACCGTAAGTGTTTTTAAAATTATTTCGTGAAGATTTAATTTACTGTAAAGTGCCGCAGTAATAATTTTTATTTCCAGTAAGACAATTGTAAGCCGAGAAGTAAGTAAGTAGTTATTTTAGATCTACTGTTTTTTATTTCCTTTATTTTATTGATTTATTTAAGATGATTTTATAACATGGAGTTCCGCAGAAAAGGCGAAATGGAAAGAAATATGGTAGAAATGAATGATTTTAGTGATTATGTGGACAACATAAGTGATAATGAAGAAGACGATGTAGAAAATGATGTAGACTTATAAGGGTTTTTTTTTCATACGACTTAAAGAAGACCTACAGCAGTATTTTTTAGGCTTATAAACGCAATGGGTAATACCTAGAACATTATTTTTGCAATCTTGCAAGTAGTATCAGAAACATTATGATGTAATATTATCTCTTAGAATTAGGATTTTCTCTCATTGAATCATTTCTTAAAGAATGATCGAAAATACCAAATTTACCCCGTAGTCTGCGGAAAATAATACTAGAAATACTCGAAGAAAAGGTACAGGAAACAACGCTAATACCCCCCTCCACATGAAAGCAAGCAATATGTTGCACATGTCCAAGGGAAGAAGAAAATGTGCCACGAGATGTACAACATGTACTAACTTCATCTATAAAAGGCACTGCGTTATTATTTACAATATCTGTAGAAAATAAATTTTATAATTTTCACGAAAGATGTAATTCTTATGATACATCTAATCTCATTTGCGTGTCTTTATAAAATGTATAAAATAAAGTTTATTTACAGGGGTGAAATTACACTCATGATTCCATTAATGTGATTTTATTAGATGATATAACACATCGATCAATAACTCCCGAGACTAACCCAGAGATGGCGCTCGTAGTAAACCAGTAACCAGGTCTTTCTAGAGTACTAACCTTTGCTTGAAACGTGTCAAAATTTTAAGTCGATCGAACCAGGAAAAAGGTTTTTTGAAGTGAAGTGAAAAAGGTTTTTTCCAAGTGGGTGCCGCGATTGCTTTCGATGGAACAAAAACAGCAACGAGTCGATGATTCAGAAAGCTGTTTATCGCTATTTACTGCACAAAAAGATTTCTGTCGAAAGAAAAAAAAAAGCGTTGGAGACTTACTTATCACCTAAAGGTGATTAACAAAAGGTGTTATGTTGATAGAATAAAAAAAATTTGCAAAAAATGTTGTTTTCAATTTTAAGACCTGAGTTATTGCTTGATGTGTTATTAATTGGTTATTTTTTATATACGAATACTCAATTTTTTTGAACTAGTATGCGAATAAAAAACATATAGCACATAAAAATTGTCATTTATTTCCTAAAGCAAATTTGAAAATCTATTTAAATTACGATATTCATATAAATTATTGCTGATAAGTAAGCTTTCATAATTTGCTTAGCTCCACAAAACATAACAACGGATTTATAAAACAAAATCTAATCCATCCTTTCATTCGACAGATTTTATGGCCATTTCCCAAGCAGATAAAACCCAGTTGAATCACATCAAATATCCAAATCATTTCAACTGAAGTGTTTTTTTTTATTTACAATGATGTCTACTCAGTAAATTTGCACTCGTAAAAACTCTGCTTCCACCCCGATACACCCCTGCACACATATCCCGTCCAGTGTATAGCATTCCCATATAGAGCCCGACCATAAAATCGAGTCCTATATAAACATTACCACGGTATACTGGTCTAATCCGGAATAGGTGGCTGTCGAAGCGGCATCGAGTGCTCACCTATCAGTATTAGGGCTGTTTTCCGGTTCGTTGGGTTCAGGTTCAGTGGACGGTGAAGCGGGAGGGAGGGCAATTATGAGGACTGTCACTTTGAGATATGTCGGCTTCTCTGCTCAGGAGAAATGCCTGTAATGAAGCAATGAGATTAACTAATGCCCATGCCTTGCTCTCACTTGCTGATGAGTGTGATGTATTCTCAGATTCCACATCTGGCATGATTATTCGGACTAAGATTTATAACAGACTGACTTTTTACTGCATTTATTATTCCTTTTAAGTTTTCAAATGGATCCATTTATAATCAGATACGTACATGTTTATTTCTTAAAGGTACCAGACATGAGGGGGATTGTGGAGTACCATATCTAAGACTCCTTGTTTTTGCGATGCATATCTTTTCATATTGTTAGAAGAGCTTAGATTTTTTTTGTCTGCCTCATAATGATATTTCGATAAGTTTGTAAAATTATGAAAGTAATTTTTTTACTCAAAATATTATTTGCTTCTTAGTAGAACATGGACAGGAATTTTTAGATATATTTGCATTTAGATATAATTTTAATGAAAGCTATTACACCATAAGGCTCCATATTTTTTATACTTCCATAAAAAGTGTACTGTATGGCAGACTATTAATAAAAATGACTTGTTTTCAGGACATCACATTTATTTGCACACATCTTTTCAAACATAAATTAGATACACAATTTTACACAAGCACCATTTTTCAACGCTCGTCTTTTTTTTTTCTGGACATCACATTTATTTGCACACATCTTTTCAAACATGAATTAGATACACAATTTCCACAAGCACAATTTTTCAACGTTCGTCTTTACCTCTTCGAACCAACCTCAATTCTCTTTTTTTATGTTTGTTGCCAGTAAATTATCTAAAATCAAAAATATGATCTAGTGTTGCCAAAAAAATATATCTTAATATAGAATATTGAAAAAAATATCACTTTAAGTTTAAATCGTTTGCTTTTAAAAGTTGAATAGATAATATTTTAAAATAAGTATCACATTAGATTAAATCGTTTGCCATTAAAAATTGAATAGATAATATTTTAAAAAAGTATCACATTAAGATTAAATCGTTTGTTTTTAAAAACTGAATATGTCACAAGGGTTTATACGCACTGTGGCGTACCCTAGGAGGAGGAGGCAAAGGGACATATGCAAACACCCCAAGATTTTTTTTTCTCGAAATGGCAATATTTCAGGATATAACTCTTTTACTATATTATTATAGATATTCTAAATTTTAAACAAATGAACTTTTTTTTCTCTCCTCATGATTAAAATTTTTTTTCAACATGAAGAGAAGAAATGATTTCAACTCAGCCGATTCCTGAGAAAAGAACAGAAAAATCTTTGCTGTCTCTGAAAGAGTGCCTTTGGTTCAGTGTTTGTAGATGAAGTGAGAGGGTGCATCCCTATAAAAAAATGCAATTCCAATAACTTAAATTTTATTCTCATGGTGTATTAACTATTTTTAAATGATCGTTACTTCTTAATAAATTGATAAGATTATATCATTACTTACTTTTTACGAGTGGTAATTTTAAGCTAATAAATTGCTTCTGTCGGGGCAATGATGATATACGTCCCCAAAAACTATTTTCTGGATACGTCACTGCATATGTATATAGTGAACCTAAAATATTTTTTCTCTAAGTAATATTTAAGTTTGAAAAAATACTTTCTTATATGAAAAATTTTAAAATTTCAAAATAAATATATAATAATACCATTAAAAATGTTGGTTCATTGTATTTTGCGTATTTTTTTCTGAATGGGAAGTAAAACATTTTGTATATTTAGGGAACATTATTTTTAAAAATGGTACCAAAATACAACTATATCTGAAATGTCATGTCTATGTTCAACTCAAAAGGAAAGATAAACTATACGACCAAAAATATTATATTATAGTTCATTAAAATGATAAAAAATATTATTATTATGCACACAAAAATCCTATGCTCTACGAACAAGTTTTGAAACATAAATATCACTAAAAGAAAGACTTATATTCGGAATTTTATTTTTCCCCGTTTCTCCTGGTACTTCTAAGGAAACTGTTACGTGCTCGGACAAGGAAAAACGAGCTTATTTTATGCTCAATTTATATAATCTTCGCTATTTTAATTAAAAGTAATTGAAGTCCTATTTTAACATTAAGATATGTGTACATTTATCTGCCTGTGCAATGAAAATCTCATTCAAGTACATAAATACTTAAGTATGAGTAATTAATAATATATATAGCTTGCGACGTATTCACTTCATTATTTAACTCCATAGTCATCTTAAAGTCTAATTAAACAATCAATAAGTTAAAAACTCAAATTCAAAATACTTAAGGGAAAGAAAGCATATTTTATTATCTACCAAAGAAATGGTATGGTCGCTCTCTTTTAAATCTCTCTTAACTCAATTAATCCCAGTATACTTTCAAATAATAAATTCTTAGCTTGCCAAATCATTCATTTCAATTCTAGCACTTGTCTATTACACTGTGGACGTAGCAGTCGAGTAATTATGGCTGCAGATTCGTAGTAGGCGTTATTTCCGTCGAGCCGTGGTTCGAACACTGTTGCCAACAAATAAGCCTCCGTGTAGCCGGGCTAATGCACATTAAATCTGTTGAGGTCCCAAGTCCTCCCATTGGCGTGGTGTAGAAGTTTGTAGATGGAGGTACCAGCTCAGATGACGTCTCGTCACTTGACCGAGGTTCCAAATTAGGTCCGTTTCCAATCGTCTTCGTGCTTCTCAGTGATTGCCAATCACAATGTATCATAGAAGATTTGCAGCGACGCTCTTCTACTACAACGTTAGAAGTTAAAAGACCTTATTCAACCAGCCCGATGAGATATCTTTTCGGCCTGATTGGTAGGCCCGTCATCTTCGGACTCCTTGGTCCAGGGTTCGAAACTACGCTGCCGCTTTCCGACCGCCACAGATTCGACTCATTGTTATGAACAAGACTCTTACAACAACAATCAATTAAAACGATTAAATACGACGAATACACTCCAATATACATCATCTATGAGTGTATCGTTATCCACCATCTGCCTTTTCTCTTGTTTCAATTCTATTTCGCTTATATATCACTAATTCATTCTCTAATTCAATTCATTTCTTATCTTCATATTATTTATATAATCCCGTTTTATTTCGTTTGGAGAGGAGTTGTAATTGTATTCAATTCAAATTGTAAAGTCTTGGAGGTAAGTGAAGAGAAAACCGCTGTCCAAAGTCATGAGCTCTACTTACATTTAGGTATATCTTGCATAAAATGTACTCCATTGATAATCTTACAAATTTGGAGTAATTAAGTATTTTATACACAGATCATAGTTATAATTTCAAAGCTTAAATGTAAAAAAATTCATTTTTTTTTAATTTCGTGTTTCAAATTTATCAAAATTTTTATTCAAATATTCTACATTTTTTAAAAATTGTGAGTGTTTATTAAAAAAAATTATGTTCAGTGTATAGGAAATAATTGCATTTCCTAATGTGTAAGATATTAGAGTTATGGATGAAGTAGAGTTATGGGAAAGAGTACCAGAAAAGAAGTTTAGAAGTATCATTCGAAAAAAGGCACATTTTGAGAAAAATGCAAATACAAATCTTTTTTTTTTATGGTGGAGCATGGATGTTTACACTTTCAAAATTCAACTTGAAGAACATCTCTTGTCCAAAAACTTCACGAATTCTCTGTCAACATCTATCTAAAAGCCGTTGATTTTACCTGACAAATCATAGGAACTTCAATGACAAATCCTCGTTGATCATAAAGATGATAATACATTGAACCTCTCTATAGTGAACCCGGAACAGAGTGAAAACTTGATCATAATGATCTTTTCAGTTATCCCAACTTGGTTCCTATTTGGCGTGGTGTGGAATTAATAATTAACTCTAATGTTATTTTAAATACTTATAGGGAACTGAAATTCCCTTCATAGATTTTTCTTTACTTATCGAAGGTAACTTCATACATAGGAATGAGGATCCACAGCATTCCAAAATTCTGACACAAATCTTGTTCTTTCTGTTCTCTACATCGTTTCTAGTACGTGTGGACCTTATTTCACGTAATTGGATAAATAATAGTATTACGTGTTTGGAGCCCATTCCGTTAGTAATATATTCGATACCAAAGCATATTAATTTTGTCACTTTTTGTAATGCTTCTCATGCAGCAGTGTGATTTAACTTTCCAACTTTTTATGTTAAAAAAAATAATGTGTTAGATGAACATAATCCAATACTAATGAAGTATTAGAATATAAATCAAAATTGATTCAGTAGAATATAATTCAATGATAATGTAATAATGTAATATTTATTTAAAAAGAAACAGATTGCATGAACACAAATTTTCTGAAAGTAATAGATTGGAGGAGCATATATTCTGAAAATAATAAGATTTTGGAACATATATTCTGACAGCAATTGAATATTGGAACCTATTACCTGCTAAGATCTAATATTCTGAAACCTACTACTTAAAAGTAACTGTTTGGCACTCCTCTAGTTCCTTGGAATGAAAAACTGTTTCGTTATCTCATTCCTAATTCCCTAATATTCCCGCCATTTCTATGAATCATCTCTTAAAAACAACCTTTGAAAAATCAGAACAATAGTGGTACAGATCATAGTGGCATCGTCTGTTCTATTCCCCTTTTCTATCTCCAGATGCTGTTCGCTTTCGACTGAACAGACATTTTGCTACACCTCAGCAGTATCATGAAAAAATTGATAAAAATGGTAAATTCCGCGAAGAGGAAAACATTTTTAATAGAGTTTGAAATAAAAATAATAAAACGTATAGAGGATGGAATCCATCAAAGAGCATTACCCAGTAAGCTTTTTGCATATCAAAATCTAGTTTTGATATATATATATATCAAATCTTAAGAACTAGATGTTGCTAATGATTGTTGCCCTAGGGACTCACTTTCATTAAAATTTGAGGATATCACTCACCTAAGACACCCTAGTGATAATTTCTTTTCTATGGAGTTTACTCTCTTTGATAAACACTGGTTATACGCACCTGGCTTACCCTAGCGATCATTCTTTATTTTCGACCCTTTTTCTTGTCAAGTAAATATTACCCTTTCCCCATTTTTCAAGCGTCTAATCACAGATTTTGGTGGTCGTGGTAGCCTAGTAATCATGGTCGCAGACTCGAGACCGGTAGTTTTCGTCGATTCATGGGTTCGAGCCTTGATGCCTCAAAAGACTCGGCGTGTAGCTGGGGCTGATGCAAGTTAAATCTGTCAATCCACAACTCGGACGAACCGACCGAGCCAAGCATCGGACGACCCCTGCCCTCGCATGAGATCACCAACGCGTGGTGTGGGAATTTAATGAGTGAGGGGCCAGTTCAGTTGTCGTCCTCGTCACTTGACTGAAGCTCAAAATTCTGAGGTCCATCGCCAATAGTCCTCATTTATCTTCCAGTGTGACGTAAATAAAGCCAACCCACCTAATTACATTTTTACCTTGTTTAGCACAGCATAGCCACATCTGGCTCTTGCGCTATTAAACTTACTCACTCACATTGACTGATTTTACAACATTGGATAAAAGAACCTACATCTGTTGTGAACTTTTTGTTTGGTCCGCAGAGGGTTTTTTTTTTATTATTACGAGATTCGACTGTATTTTGTGTTTCCCTCAAATTTTCCAATATAAAAGAATCTCATTGGCAAAATATTCTTCGGCGTTCTTTCTTTGCGGTAAACAAAGCGAAACAAATTTCCGAAAGTGTGTTCGAAGCCATTTTCCAGGAGAAATCTTGAGGGATTCTTCTTCCCATGTCCAAAAAACAAGAAATCCGTTGCCTTCTCCGTCCATAAGATATCACAATCCCTAACCCTTGGGACACCAACGAACACTTTTCAAAATGGTGGCTGTGATTTAAAAAAAAAAAAAAGAATCAAACGGACCGTTTCTCGTCTGCAAAATAACCAGCGCGTGGTGTGTGTGGGAAGGAGGGGAGTTTCCTCTTGGTTGAAGGCACTCGTCACCTACCAAACAGCATGGAAAACGAGGTTGGACTGTTGGTGTGCACCCGCGTCACTGCGTCTCTTAGGTTTCGGGTTGACTTCTGTGCAGTCGTCGATAAAATGCGGAATAAAAGATGGGTTCTGTAGGGTGGAAGGTCCCCGGGGAGGTTGACAGAAGGGAGCAGCGATTCAGCCACTTGTTCTGAATTCGTTGAGGTGGGGAGGGTCATTGTTAGGTGAAAGAAGAGAGTGGTAATGTTCGTTTTATGGACAACAAAGGGATCGCTGATTTTTTGAGGTCCAGCCTCAATCCATGGCTAGGAATGGACAATGAGAGTTTTGTATTTTAAGTTAAATAAAAGGGTCCTTGAATCTTAGGGCAAAGCTTTTTAAATTTCAATGTCAAATTAATATATTATGTATTTAAACAATTAGAGGATTTGTTTAAAGATGTAGTAGATCTAGCAATGCTTGTAGTGCTGAGTTTTTCTGGAAGATGCTATAGAAGTAACTCCCAAATTTTTCAACTTACGACGCTCTTTTTGAACTAAGGTCTCTCCACAGTGCCCTAAACGTTGTAAATTCACGATTGCTAAAAAATTTATTATTTATTATTTTACTAAAAGATTTAAAAAATGATTCTGAGGCGCCCCTGTGTAGTTGCCGTGACTCTCCAGGGCGCTGCGACGCATATATTACGAACCTCTATTATGAAATATATATATTACGAACCTCTATTATGAAATAAAGCTGATTCATCAGGATTTCTTGATACGACAAGCTTTTACTTTCCGTCTGATTTTATATCACATTTTCACGAAGCTTAAAACGTTTTAATGTAAAAATTATATATCTAGTGGAGTATCCAGGTGACTTTTTGTTTAAAAGATAGAGCTTTAGATTTTATATTCAGTCTCTTAATGTTTGTAGAACTAAGTTTTGCTGGAAAATATTATAGAGTTAAACCGATTCAACAGGATTTCTTGTTATGATACATTTCTACTTTCCAATGCATTTTATAACATCACATCTTTAAGATGATTCTTATCACATAACATCTTTATATATCCAACACATTTGATTACATCAGCTCATCTTAGGAATCCATTGTCTTATGGTATTGCTCAAGGAATATTTCCCCTCAAGTTTCCTTTGTGTACTATATACGTAATATCTTACGAATATTTACCTTAATTCAAATTTTAAAATCTGTTATAAAAGTGTTGCATTTGTCGAAAGATAAGAATTGTTTTCATCTTCTTAAGGTTTTTTTTATTAATATTTTGAATATCTACAATTATGATCCAATAGTTTTATTTATGCTTTGTTTTTATAATTTGTATATATTAGTAGTTAGTCTTTATGACGCTGGAATGTGATTTTTCCTCTTTTACACACACACAAATAAATAAAAACTAAGCATTTCTCTAAATAATAAAAATGATGCTCTGATCTTTTTAATATGGTAAATGCTTCAAAATCATTGTCATAGCTTAGAGATAGCTTCAAACATTCCAAGTTCTTAGAAAAGCTTCACAAATGATTAGTTAGTTGCTATCATTAAAATATTGTCAGAAAAGCATATGAAGAATTCTAACAATGAGCCTCGAAATTTTGAATTGTGGATGGTTGGTTTTATTAACGTCGCTCTAGAATCAACACAAGGGCTACTGGTGACGAACTTCGTAATTTTGAACCTCGGTCAAGTGACGAGGACGACATCGGAACTTGCAATCCTCTTCCTCTAACTTACACACCACGGGTGGACTTTGAACCTCGATGGAATTAATTTTCATCAGCTACACAGCGGGTTTTTAGTAACATCACAAGCTCGAACCCACGACTCGACGAAAACCGACAGCATCGAGTTCACGGCCATGACCACTAGGCTACCGCGGCCACTTGAAATATGGCTGAATGACGAGATTAGTATCCAAAACGTTCCTGTATTAACTAATCATAAATTTCCTATACAAAAAACTAACTGTAAATCAATTTTTTTTTATGCCAATCGTGAAAAACACTTGTAATATAACGTAGAATTTTTTTTTTATTATTATATACATGTCAAACTGTCCGAACCTTTCTAGAAGGCAAAACTGAATTCTTTTTTACATATTTTGAAAAACACGTCTCAAGATTCTGGGAAGTGGCTTCTTGTATTGTTCGAGAAATAAAAAAAATTTCAGGTCATCTATTGCTTGGGAATTATTTTCTTGAACTCGGTCCTTTATAAATCCTCTTAGGGAAAAAATCAGGGAATGCACAGATCAGGGTTTCTTAGTTCAAATCAATGAGTTCATCAATGAGTTTCTTAATTCAAAGACGATTGCACAATATGCCATATGAGTAATGAAAGCATGGACACGCTACAAAAATTTTTAAGCAATTAATTTATTCCAAGAAAACTTTGGGCACCCTGTTTCCCTGATTTGAGCATTCCCTTGATGTTTTCTGTAGGGATATGTAAAGAAATAAGTTTATGAAAATAATCCCTAAGCTGAAGGTAATATGAAAGTTGCCATACTACTCAAATGATTCAAAGGAGTCAGTCCCAGCACCTTTAAACGCTTTTCTCAATATGTTCAAACGAGTTAAGTATTGCCTGCACGAAAAGAGCTTACAATTTGAACACTGGATGCAAGTTCAAAGTATTTCTCTATTGTATATTACAAATACACCCATTTCACCATTGGCATAAAAGTTAATGTTTTTAAATTTGTTGCTTCTTTAATAGATCAGGGGATTGTGATATAGTGGAGGGGAATTTTGGAGTACCTAGCTCTTTAGGGCTTTTATCTCCCATCTGAGGTCAACTTGATTTATGTTCCGAGCACCCATGACAATTAAGTGGATGCTTGCTAAAGAATTTTAAAGTTTAGAAAATATTTGAGTGTATTTTTTTAAAGGTTGCGATCATTAATTTTTGAAGCAGTTGATGTTTAGTTCTTAAAAAAATTATCTTTTTTTATTTTAAAATTTATTAAAGTTTAGAATACGTGGTGAAGAGAGAATTTTGCCTTGGTAGTGGGGTAGGGGAGTACAGGTGCGTTGAGATTGACCAATCTGAGAACATTAGCTCAGTTTGGGAAAGATTTTTGTTTGCTAGGCGTGGTTTTTCTTCCCCTGTCTCTAGGAGACAGAGAAAGATTTCCTATTGGTTGTTGGTAGGGTTTGAAATGGGATATGTAAGAATTTTGTGATTTTAGTGAAAGTTTTCAGAAGTTGATCCGTAAAGGCACCATTCCAACCTCTTATGAGATTGGTTCGTTTATAAAATTTTATTTCTTGAAGGGATGGATTAGGATTATTTTCTATTTCGTTGAGGGTTTATTAGTTTATGTTATTTGTAGGTAATTAAATTTTTGGGATTTTTAGAGAATCTCTAATATCTTCATTTCGCATGAACCATCTGGCTCGTGCGATCATTCGTATTATGCTATTTTATAGGATTTCAATTTTATTATGGTTAATCTGAGGGGCTTGATTCAAAATTGGACAAGCGTAGGTTATAATTGGACGCAGGAACTGTGTATAGACAAGCATTTAATATTTAATGGTTAATGTGAAATTCCGACGAATTAGTGGGAAAAAGTTCTTCACGGCTAATAGGAACTTTCCTTGCATGTGTGTTACAACTTTTTCAAATGGGAGTTTTTCTTATCAAGTATTACGCCAAGATATTTGGCTGTTTGAGGCCAAGGGATTTGTCTATATTCAATGTAAATATTTGGAGGGATTATTTTAATTGTTTTCGTGAAAAAGACAGCCTCCGTTTTTTAGAAACATTCAGGGCAATTTTCCATTTGGGGAGCCAATCTTCTAAGTAAGTGATGTTCCTGTTAATGAAATGACCAATAACTTTGTTCTTCGGTGCTTTGCAAGTATTGCTGTGTCGCCTGCATGCATGTAGAGAATTATGTTGTCATGTTTTGGTTATCGTTCATAAAAACTCTAAAAAGGGCTTGTCCAAGATGTGATATTTGCAGAATTCCCGCGTTAATTGATCTTATCGTACAAAAATCATTATTTACTCTTATAGAGAAGTTTCTATTTTTGAGGCATGATTTTAAAAGAATTATTAGGTTGGGAGGGTTTTTATATTTACGAATCATTAGTAGGGGAGCTTTTAGACAACCCAATAGTTCTATTTAATGAGCAGCAACTACAATTCCTTCACTTGACGAATTGCTGGTAAAAATTAGGACTAAGAAATCTACTTGCAATTAGACTTGATCATCAGAGTTCATGAAGTTTGTTACCTCCACCACTGTGTTAACGAGATCTTCATATTCGAAGTCAGTGGTCTCCAAATTCCGCGGTAAAGAGGTGAAGAAAAGTGAAAATGAAAGCAAAAAACACATTTTAATTGTGGAGATTTGCCTCATAAGTAATGTAAGTATTTAAGCTGACGAATATTTTTAGTGAAGGAAACTCTTTTTAGTGAAGTGAAACTTTCCTAAGTGTTAGTTGTCAATCTTACGAAGAGTGTTATTAAACTTTTTGGTTTATATATCAACATAAACATCACCTAGATATAAATCGACGTCTTAGTTACGATGGTGTGTCCGCTCGAAAAAAGTATTTTTCAACCGGAAAGTGTGGAATCGTCAGAAATATTCTCTCGGACGAACAAAGAATTCAACAGTTGTTGCGAGTACAGCGTAAGTTTTTACGCGGGATTGGAAAAGTTTAAGAGTTGTCACAAAAGCGTCATCGACGAACCGAGGGCCCATGGTTCGATTTTCTGTGATTACCTTAGGAGACAAAGCATAATCAACAGATGACTCAAAAATTACTAATGACAGAGAAATAAGTCAAGTCTGTGTTGAAGAGGAAATGTCCCAGATGACCGAGGAAAGGCATGCTTCTTTGGCGAAACGACGCTTGACTTCATATGGCGTAGTTGGCACTGACAACCATTTGCAAAGGACCTTGGGAGCTTTTGCCTCATCCTCCTTACAGCCCTGACGTTGCCCCTATGTATTTTTATCTGTTTGGTTCTATGAAAGAAGCTTTGCATGGCATTAAGTTCAATGACAACGGAGTGGTAAAGAAAAAAAATTACAAAACTGGCTTCGAGACCAAGATAAAGAATTCTTCATTGAGAGGATGAGAAGAATCCCAAAAGAATGGGACAAGTGCAGATAAGTCTGTGGAAATTACGTCAAAAAGAAAATTAAAAAATTGTATCAATTTAATAAACCATTTTTGCTGGAAAGCTATTTGTTTGTTTAAATATTGAATTGCCCTCATACATAAGACAAAGGATCAATAGTCATACGCACATGAGAGAAGGGAAATCACAATCACGAGCTTTATGACCAGGGACGTTGTAATCCATTATTTTTATAGAGTGTTGTGGAAGGTAGGAGATAATTTTCCTTCTGTGTGGCGAAGAGAGTCAGTTGAACTTGAATGCAGGCTGCGTTTCGAACCCTCGACTACTGAGTCCGCAGAATAGTTGTCCGGTCACTTTTGCAGCGCTTTTATCAACTTGACGAAAAGGAAGTCCTTTTCGGATTTTATTAAGGTGTTTTAAATTCTGACGTTGCTCTAGAAGAGAACAATTGCACTATTTCTATTGTGTCGCATAAAACAGTGATTAGTATTACGAGGTGTGATTGAAAAGTAATGTCTCCATAAACGTAAGTTTTTAATTTGTAACCTAATTTTCACAATCCTTGAGATACCTGAATTCTTGTGATTCTTGATTGCAATCCTCCCAGGTGTAATGATTGTGTTGAGAACTAAAGAAGATGAAGACCCCCATTGACAAGAGATTGAAACACAGCCTATATAGAAGGATTCTATCGCGTTTCCTTCTTCAACTAACATTTTGAGGATTTTGATGTTGTTTGAATTGATAATATCTCCCAATGAATGTAATGTGACTTATGTAGATTAGATTATAATTACTTAAGAGCAATAAATATACTCGATGAATTTCATTTACATGCAACGAAGAAGGTGCTAGTGTTGATTAATTTACTTTTTACCTAATTATGTCTTGTTAATTCAACATATTAGCATCATATTATATTTTATTATACCACATTTAACCTTCATATACCAGACATCTGACTTCAATTATTAGAATAACTTTGATTTAACTTTTTTACGGCTCTGTTTCCAATTACAACATCAGTTTCATTCATTACACATACAATAAAAGAAATGTTAATGCTTTAGTTAGAAAATTATAAAATAAATGTTAAATTAAAATTCATTTCTTTCACATTACATATTTAATATTCTTGTTAACTCTTTAATCACATTTACTTTTATCTTTCTTGAAATTAAAATTCATTTTGAATGACGACCTGAGCTGGAGCCTATCTCTCCGAAGTTCCACACCATGACGACGGGAGAAATTAAAGCCTCAGCAGATTTAACGTGCGTCAAAACCATTACACAGAGAGTCTTTGATAACATCGGGACTCGAACCAAAGACTCTAAGAAATAATATCGGTTGCGAGTTCATGACCTTGACAACTAGGCAACCGCGGCCACAGTTAGGGGTAAAGAGAGCGAGTGGAAGCTATAAACGAAAGAATAGAAATCGCACTGACGAGTATAAGAAGTTATCGGATCCCAGCCAGGAAGAAACTACACAGAATCAATGAATCTCTTCCTCTTCCTTTAAGTCTATTAAGGACTCGCATCCAAGTGTTCCGATAGACTTATGTAGATAATTATGATATTAGTCTTTAGATTAGGTTTTCACGCATAAAAGGAGTTATCCACATTGTAACTTAAAGATAGACTTTTCACTAATCAAAGATCCTGACAAAAGCAATTTTATTTTCTTCATTGTCACATTTTATTCATTAGTGATTGTGTTTATTAGTGATTCTACCAACATTAAATAGTAATGAAAGGAGAAGTAATTAATACAGGCGTGCGTGGGCCGTTACAGCATTAGAGCATTCGACTCTGCATTTTGTGACTTCCACTTCTTCCAAAAGTGGAAAGAGTGTCTTGAGGCGCATCACCTTCCTTTTGGCGGTGAGTTTAATGCCTGGTATCAAAAATAATCACCGGAACTCTTCTCCGACGGGCTTACCCGACCAGTCACGCGTTGGTACAAATGAGTGGAGAGTGATTGAAATTATGTCAAAACAGGAATGATGCATTATGTAGAGGATATAGCATTAAAGTAATTTTCAGATGCAATAGAAATTAAGATAATCGGGTTACAACAAAACCGTTATGGCTAAGGAAGTATTTCTTTTCAGCCAAGCTTTGCAGTAAAATCAATTTACGAATCATTGTTACAAATCAAGAGCCGGAAAACTGCTTCTCGAGGGTCAAATCAGACCCATCGTTTGTTTTTAATCTGGCCGACAAGTTAATATTTTTACAGGAAAAATTTACAACAATAAAAATACAGATAAAATAGCGGCCATACTTTCAATCGAAAGTGATTAATCAGCAAAATGATTTGATTAAAAATAATGTTTAAGGAGATGTATCTTACCCAATCCTTTAAATATCTTTCGGGAAATGAATACGATCATGTAAAATCATATGCTCAGAGATTTTTAATTGTATTTGGGAGTATTTATCAATAAGAAAAGGTATTTTAGAAAATAAAGTATGTGAAATTGCAGTACGGATGAGTAAAATCAGAGAGCCATTTGAAAACAACTTTATTGATAGGAAGTCCTAATTTCAAGCTCCAGTAGGATAAATTATTTATCTCAGAGAAACCAGTTGTATTCATCGTATTAATACAAAATTTAACTAATTCTATATTTAGTATATTTATAAATGGATATATTTTATTATTCTTTTATCCCTGTTAGCATATGCATTTAAATATTATATAAAAACATCGCTTCCTAATTTTTTTACAAAATAACAAAAATGCCATTTTTTGTTATTCTGTAATCCCATTCTGTAGTATTGACCAGGCAAATATTTTCGAGTTTTCTATATTGTCCACTGAGTTTAAAACTTTTATGAACTGCTCCTATCTTAAAATAATTGGCCGACACTTATTATGCATCTCTTAGTAATAATCAGTATTATAAAACTTATATAGTTTTCCTTAATAATTATCATAAATTACCTGAATTATCTTTTCATTATGTATTGTTATAAATTATTCTTTCATTAAGCATCGTTATAAATTGACAGAAAATTCCTTTCATTGGACATTGATATAAATTATCTGAATTATCTTTTCATTAAGCATTGTGATAAAATTATCCGAATTATCTTTTCTAAGTCTAGCTATAAATTATCATTTAATTAGATTATAAGATTACTATGAATTTCCATGAGTAGTTAATATTAAATGAGAAATTTTTAAATTTTAATATATCTTTTCAGTTAAATTTAAATTCAAACTAAAATAAAATAAAAAGCGGTACCATTCTAACTTACGAATTCCTTATCATATTTTAGTACTTCTTTTTTAAAAATCTCTAAACTATACCCAACCACGACTGCGAAAGACCCCCCCCCCTACATATTCCCGCCGCGACCGTCGATCCATTATTTCTTTTGAGTGATATCTGAATCGCAGAAACTTAAGCACAAAATTCATTTCGAAAACCAAATCATGCGACAAACAACTCAGATATTCAAACGAGGAAAGAGTGGCAGGGGCCAACTTTTATTATTTAAGACAAAGGAATAGAAACTAAAGCCGAACGTATTCCGACCGCTTTACTCAAGAAATCCAGTTGCATTCTAAAACGCAAGATAAAACCTATTCGCGTGGAACGCTTTTAGTTCCATTTTATTCCTAGGAAACGAATAGAAAAAAAGGGTGGGTGGGAAAAAGGATAAAGAATCGTCTGCGCAGGAAAAAGGGAAAGGTCTCCTCTCGGCTCCCATCCACCCCTTTTTAATTTGGGAGGATTTAGAAGCTAGGGGAGGTGGAGTTTGCAAAGTTAGAACAGGAAAGCTCTTCCGAGAGACTTATACTTTTAGGTTCTCGCTCCCTGCAGAATGTGATAAACCTCATCCTCAGACAATATGAATCGCCAGCAGACTCAGACTATAGATAAGAATAGTTTATTGTTTTTTCTTCTTTGGTTAGTAAGGAAAACTTGAGCAATTCTATAATAAAGAATATAATACTACTATTTGCTTGTATTTCTCATGTTGTATTGAAATTTTAGAGCAAGTGCAATAGAACATTGATTATCCGAAACAACGGGAACTGGGAGTATTCAGATAGCTGGTTTATCGGATACAAATCAGTTTAGATCCTGTCTTAAGCTGATGGTTTTGATATCATTTCTAGGAGTATCCTAACCTTAAGAAAAGCATCCTTTTCATTAGAAATTGTTTTAAATCGTACGGGATTGACAGTAAATGAATCTAAAACTAAGTATATGTCTGATGAAAACGCCTTCAAGTGATACACTCAATCATTTATAGATTGGTCTATGAGTTTGAAATTATACCATGTATTGTGAGTTTGAAATTGTACCTTGGATATCCGCTTGACGCAAAAAAATGACATTATTTCTGAGATCAAAAATCGTATTCCAATGGTCAACGAAACGTTATTTGGACTCTACTCTTTACTGAGATGCCGTTTTCTCTCTAGGAAAAAAAAACTTATTATTTATGAAACTCTTATTAGGTAGATCCTAATACATGGCTCAGATACTTGGCCTCTACCTATAAATGGGTAGTACAAAATTGCAGTATTTGGAAGAAAGATTCTCAGAAGTATTTTCGGAGGCGTTACAGAAAATGACATTTGCCAAAGGCATTTTAATTCTGAAATTTATAGAATTTTGAATGAACTAGGTGTCATTAACTGTATTAAAGTGGGAAGAATGAACCGGGCTCTAATATTGTTAGAATAGATAAAAAAAAATACAGTAAAGATTTTTGTTGTAAAGCCCTGCACTAGTCTGAAAAGCGGAAGACCAAAACTATGGTGTCTTGATTCTGTTGAATCATATTTTAAGGTGATTAGGGAGAGGAACTGACAGGGACTACGGCAAAAATCAGATTATCTTGGAAAAGTTTTCAAAAGAAGGACTTTACCCCTCCTTGGTTTTGAGTCAAATAAGATAATAATAATGATGATTTATCGAATAATCGATATTTTACAGAAAAAAACTTGTGCAACTGGTATAGTAGCAATATGAAACAAAGAAACAGTTATACTAAATACAAAATTGTATATTTCTTATCATGCATCTTACAAATAACACAGCGAATCGACTAGCTTAGACTGATACGTTCGAAATGGTTATTAAAGTAGGCCCACAGTTTAAGACAAAAAATCCAAAATATTCTTTTACTTTAGAGCTCGGACTCAATTCTTTTACCACTAAATCTTTCAGGCTTTTTAAAGACAACAACCGGACATCTTATTTTTCATGTTTTTCTAACCACTTCATAGCCGTCTCAAAGTATTGAAAAATTCCCCACTGGATAGCCCTTTTTCAGCACAATCCTCTTGTAACGTTGGGTTACTTCTATCTGACTCTTGTGCCCTATTATAATTAAATAAAACTAACTCTAAAAGTAAATTACTGGTCTAAAGACACGCAAGTCTCTCTGCTACAAAGCAGCTATTTATTTATCAATTACTATAATATAATATTTAATGAGTTATAGCTTTCTTAAGACTCGAAGATTTGCCCACCAATTTAAATATTACTGAAATAATACGCTCTTACTAAACCCTTCAAGTTGGGGTTTCCTTTCTCCGTCAGTCCTCTACGACAGTAATAACCAGTAACTACTCTTGATACTATCGGCTTCTTGATAGAACAAACACTTTACTTAAATATCATCATATGTGAATCACTTCACTTTATTTCCACCTGCATCTAATTAACATGATCACGTTTCATTTTGGTTGGTAAGAAATTGTTATTTCATGCAATCAATCTCAATTAAAATCCCCAAGTTTAGTGAAGAGAAAATCTCGAAAAACCCAACGTCACACTCTTCGCTAGGTTCTTTCTCGTCATCGTAAAGTTGTCGATGACACTGGCAATGGCTTCATCGCCCGTCAGTATCTGATAGCCAGAACCATTCATATCACATTCGAGCTAGTCTTGGACATTTGAACTAGTCTTGAATATCTTCATGGTCACATTTTTCAAATCCCGAGGAAATTTTTATCAACCCTGACAGTTTTCTTACAAATTAGTTGTTTGGTGGGTCTTCTGAAACTCTCGCAAATTTGAATCTGACTGGAATACCTTCGATTAACCGATGTTTCGGTTGATCGGCATTCGAATAATATATCTCAACTGTACTCATCGGTCTACTTGGTGATGAATCTCTCGGTTTATATAAAGTAAATAAGCGTTAACGATGTTTCCTAAAATAAGTAAAGGTTTCGAACGCCAAATTCATTTTTTTTCCAAATTTTGATTAGCTGTTGATATAATCATCGAAGCAATTAAAGCTAATTAATTACAAGCGTTAATATCTGAAAACTGCATGCTGCAGTAAATTACTGGTCTAAAGACACGCAAGTCTCTCTGCTACAAGTTCTTTCTCGTCATCGCAAGGTTGTCGATGACACTGGCAGTGGCTTCATCGCCCGTCAGTATTTGATAACCAGAACCATTCATATCACATTCGAGTTAAGACATTTGAACTAGTCTTGAATATCTTCATGTTCACATTCTTCAAATCCCGAGGAAATTTTTATCAACCCTGACAGTTTTCATACAAATTAGTTGTTTGGTGAGTCTTCTGAAACTCTCGCAAATTTGAATCTGACTAGAATACCTTCGATTAACCGATGTTTCGCTTGATCGGCATTCGAATAATATATCTCAACTGTACTCATTGGTCTACTTGGTGATGAATCTCTCGGTTTATTTAAAGTAAATAAGCGTTAATGATGATTCCTAAAATAAGTAAAGGTTTCGAACACCAAATTCATTTTTTTCCCAATTTTGATTAGCTGTTGATAAAATCATCGAAGCAATTAAAGCTAATTAATTACAAACGTTAATATCTGAAAACTGCATGCTGATAATACTAAGTCATTTCTGTTTTCAAGGATATCAAAAGTTGTTTTGTTTGAATTAATGTCCAACTGGAGCTATACAATAGGTTTTGGCAACCGATGTCTTAATCTTGAACCATGATGAAGATCAAATTTAGGGGTGTATCATTATTACATTAACACATCTCCGACTTTGGCGTGGTTTAAAAGTTAGGAGAGGAGGGTCAGCTCACGAGTACATGCTCATCATTTGACCGAGGTTCAGAATTACGAGGTCCGTCTCCAATAGTCCTCGTATTGCTTACAGTGCGTCGTTAATAAAACGAAACCAAAGCATTCTCCAAATTTTACCTTCAATGGCATGCAACTTGACAGAGTTAACTTTCAGTTAGATTTAATGTGCTTTCAATGATGTACAGTATGTTCATTGAGAACACATACCTGGAATCAAGATTCGAGCTTAGGATCAAAAAATAGAAGCTCTATCACTGGCTATTGCGACCAGTAGAAAAAATGTATATAGTCCAGAGAGTTATGCACCAGATAGAAGCTCAAAATGAGCAATAAGTTTTGAGATGCAATTATACTGTAGCAACTTAATCTTATATCTTAAAAATATAGTTATAGACTTTTTTTTTTCCTAAAATGGTTTATAAGAGTAGCAAACATCATTCCAAGGGTGGCTCGAGAAGTACATGTATTTTACGGCAGATGGCCTCATTAAGGTAAATTATTGTTACGTTGGGTGTTACCGTCTGTTAAACGGAGTCTAAACGAATTTGAAATTGATTGATTCATAAGTTAATTTTGATTTTGTAGTCATTTGCTGCCAAATCAAAATTTTATTACTGCCGCGTCCATTTGTCGACGTCATTTTGTGTCGAGTTGTCACCGTCAGTGGACCTTGGACTCGTCATTATGCACCGGAAATCTGTCTCTTAGAAGTTTCTCCAATAGCAATCAACTCGCATTCTATCCCGTTAAGAGTGGTCTTCGATAATTTACAGAAATTGTTAGCATCGCGAGGACAGACAGTGAGCTAAAAGAGAGCGTTCTCTACCCTCTTCAGAGAAACAATAAATAAGGTTTTGAAAAGTAATTGACTACATCCTTGAACTATTTTTGCGTGTCTATTTTAATTACTATATTTGTGCTTGGAATTAATTTAAAATTTTAGATTTACAATTACACTAATATTTAAGATGCCAGGCGAGTTGGACAAACGAGATACTCCACAAATTAATGATCGTATTTGAATAAATTTGGGACAGAGATTATTTAGACCAATCATCGAACTATGCAAAGAAAGTCATATTCTATAAAAGAAAAATATTCTATTTTAAAAGTCAATTAACTATATTAATTAATTAGTTCATTACCATCATAATTCAGTTCCTTTACAATTGTATTTTAACAATGATATCAATATTATCCAGTTGCGACGACATTTACAAAAGTTATTACGGGCGATCCAATTTTTCTTATGACTAAGCACTAGATGTATTTAAATATACAAGTAAGATATCCTCGTGATATTTTTACCGTAAAATTCTATTTTATGTGAAGCTGTTCTAAGCAATAGTTTTAGTTCCACTGAAATAACAGCATTAAAAATGCTTAAGAACCATTATATAATTTGATATATGTCTGGTGCGTGTTTCATGTTTATAATTTTAATTAAGTTTACAACGTAGGGTAACTCGAAATTTTAGAACAATTGGATCGATCAATTATAAACATTATTAAGGGTAAAAAACTTGAAATGCCACTGCAATTTTTGCTGTGCAATTTACTGATTGTTACTTAAATTAATAGAACTCGTAATACATTGACTGGAATTTTATATAACGGGGTTCTATCAGGTAACTCACTTCAGCTAACCTTTGGGTACTTTCAAATGAAAAGTCTCTTCCAATAAATGAAACGTGACTAATGTGAATTAAAATACAATTTGTTAAGCGTAATGAGGAAGATTGAGGAATGACATTTATAAAAAGAGAATTAATCGGAGAGTCCTTAAAGGTAGAGAGAGAGTTGAAGTTATCAACAAAAGAAACCTGCTTGCGAAGACAAGGGTAAAAAGATATTGGATCGAAGATAGGGAAGATTTACAAAGGTTCAGCGAGTCGGAACCTCCTTTCAAGCACTACTAGCGACTCGGACTGGACTGATTCGCAACAATTAAGAGCCTAGTTATAATGATAATCTTTAAATTTGTACGTGTGTTGTGATTGTTCCACAAGTGTGATTATAAACCTCTTGTTTTGATTATTTTGAGATTGAATCAAGTTCAGTCATTGTCTGGTTAGATTTCATTAGTGACTATTGAGAAATTCAATGAATGAAACGCGTAACTTAGGTAAAATAGAATCGAATTAGTGAAGTATAGTGAATAAGATTGAGGATTTTCATTTATTATCAGCGAAGTATTTAATAAAAAAGCCGTTAGGGGTAGAGAAAGTGATCAGAAATTATCGACAAAGAAAATGAAGCCTCTCAACTCGGACTAAGATAAAAAAAATATATACAATCGAGGATAGAATGGATACATATAATCATTTAATCAGATCAGATTGATCCGCAACAGTTACGTAATATTTATAAGATAAATCATTTGTTTCGGACGCATGCGCAGAAAAAAACATGTGTTTTAATTATTTTAAGAATCAAATAAACTCAAGTTGAGTAACTGGAGTCAAGTTACTGGCTGTTTTCCCTTTATTTGTAACTGCGTAGATTTATGACTCTTTGATTCATGTAATAGTAATGAAGCTATCAAATGGATGATTGTTTTATAAACGTCGTTGTAAGAAACATGAGGGCTATTGGCGACGGACCTCGTCATTCTAAATCGTCATTCTCGTCGGACCTGTCCTTCTCGACCAAGTGACGAGAAGGACATTTGAGCTGGCACCTCTCTCTTCAAAGTTCCACACAATGTTCATGGGATAACTTGGAATCTCGACCAGATTTAACTTGCATCAGCACCGCTATTCGGTGGACCTTAGTGGCATGGCTTGAATCCATGACTCGCTGGTCATGAGTCAACGACCGTGACAACTAGGTTCCCTCAGTTGTGCTGTCAAAGGAAGAAAATCATTCATAATCCTAATAATAGGTCACTCTAGTATACGAGGATAGAACTCATATATTCTGGTGCCAAAGTGCGAAGGAAAATGACTCGGAGACCAATAAAGAAACCAATTCTAAACGAATACTTTTATTGTTTTATACACACAGGAAATCTCATAAGAATGATACATAGCTTTTATAGCTCACTCTGTTTAGACAAGGAAAAATCTTTGGCATAGTAAATAAAATTGTATGTACATGAGAAACATTTAAAATAAAATAAATATGATATGTACCATTAAACAAAATGTTTTAAAATATAAGAATTAATACATTTACATAGGCAAAACATTTCAAAATATTACTTTACATTTCCATATAATTACTCAAATCAAATTATGCTTTTATTCAGAATAATAATATATTTAACAATAGTAAATTATTGGTTTTAAATGACAATCTGTGATTTCCATGGCTTAAAAATAGTAACATCGCTATGATGTTTTACACGCAGCGTTTTAGGTTCCTCTGAAAGTTATTTTTCAAGTAAAATATATGTATTCTGAGTGCAATATTTAAATCAATAAACAAACTCGCTTTTTGTGTATTTACCATTCTTATTGCTAAAAGATTTGCTAGAACAATATTTAAAATTTCACTATTGGAAAACGCGAAATAATATTCATCGTATTTTCACGTGAATAAGGAACTCCCTCGTTTTCTGCGCTGAAAATTTGGGAAAAATTTTCATGAAAGAAAATGTTTATTTTAAGGTATAAAAAAGATATTCATCACAGAAATCACTATGTTCTCTCATTTGATACGTGGTTGTTGGTTTCAACTTGAGGCTTGTAAGTTATACAGATCTGAGTTTAAAGGAATTTAGTAATTTATTAATATGTATAATACTATTCTCCTGAATATTTTTAGGAACCTATATTTTGACAGAAAGGGGTTCCTTATAAACGTTAACTAAATACCAAGAATATATATACATATATATATATAAAGATTAAATTAACAGTTAATATGTCTAATAAAATTTATCAAGCAAAATTTCTGAATCAAAATTCAGAAAAAAATTCGAATAAAATTAAAAATATTCACCAAAACTTGAATTCTTTTTCTATTAGATTTTTCTATATTTGCTTCTGTTTTATTTTTTTAATAATTTATAAGGGTAAAAATAAAATACTTAATATCTTTGGTATTATTCATTGCACAGTTTTGACTAGAACTGAAGATATTTAGTATAACATAATATTGTAAAAAAATAAAAACAATATTTAAAGCAATCGACACATATTGATGAAAAATAATGTCGTAGTCATATTTTTTTTTGTATTAGAACAGCAAGAATAAAAATTGAGTATATTTTAGAACGAACATGTTTTAAAAATCTTAAAAGGTTCCACACACCACACCAAAATTCTAATAATTTACGTATAAGTGCAATCTGAAAGACATAGAAAACTTTTATACTGGGTTTATGTGCTGAGATTGAAAAAAATTTATACTGCGTAGGGGAAAAAAAAGAATGGAACTGAAAAATTTCATGAAAAAGGTAAATTAAAATATTAAACACTACATATTTAACATTCCGTTTTGTCAAAAAAATATCTCAAATATATACACACACATAAATAATGGTAGTTCAACTCCAATCAATAAAGTGATTGTTATTAAATCGAAATTGTGTCGCTTGTGTATTTCTACACTATATGATACAAATGCTTCTCAAGTCCTCGTCTTGATCACATTTTTCCAAAATTACAGACTTATTAGCTCCTTCAAAACGTTTAGATATTTTAGTGACAGGTTTCCCTGTTGGGAAAGGGGATGGAGTAGACCCTAGCGAAGAATTCAGAAATTTTGTTCAATTGAGAATTTAACAATTGTAACAATATTTTTTGAAATATTGGAATAAAAAAAACTACAAGTTCAAAATATGCTGTTCTAAAAATTGGTACAGTTAGTCTAGAATTATCAATAATTTTAATTATTTAATGAAATAAAATTCCATATACACAAATTCTAATAACACATTCTAAAATACAGAAAAATAGAGTAATGTAACACATTTTGCTTCCAGAATGCATAAAGATTGTGTAACTTTTTGCATATTTAAAACTTTTTTAAGTCAGTTCCATAACTTCTTGAAAATTAAATTCAGCCTTTAGCCAATCAAATTACTGCCTTTTGTAAATAAATTTCACCCCTCAAAACTATCAATTAATTAATGATATTTCTAATTAAGAATGCTTTCTTCTATTTATTATTAGTGAACTGCACATAAAAGATTCAAGAAAAAAAGCATTTAGTGTAAAAGGAATTCGAACAATTTAAATGTTTTGTCTGTTTGTTTTAATTATTTCACTCAATAGTTAAAAAGTTAAGCACTCTTTTTAGAAATTATTAAAAAAAAATTTAACTCATAACTTCGTGTGAGAAGTTATAAAAACTTTAATCTTGGAGTCTATTGATCAGGACAATACTTATATTTAGCAGCTAAATATTAAAAATAGATTTTCTTGAATGTTTTAACACATCGTGAACGAAGATAATCTTCAATTTTTAATGATTAAATTTTAACTAAGAAAATGGCTCCCAAACAAATCGCTGGGGGAATTTGGCTAGAAAAATGTTGCATTTAGCACACTAAACCTGTAATACAAGGGTGAAAAAGGTTCAAACATGAAAATTAATATTTAAGACAACTAATCATGATTTCTTATTCATATACAAATCGGATTAAAGCAACACTATTTTGAAATCTGTTCTAAGAATTCTAAATATACCAAACATTCGATAAATTTTTAAATCGTCAAAACAATTTTGTAGTGGGTGAATTTGATTAACACAAAGAGGAATTCAACTTACAAAAAGTTAAAATTTGGAGGTCGAAATTCAAAATACCGGTATAATATTAAAACATATTTGAATATTATATGTGAAAACAAAGCATTGATATTACCTTATTTTTTCGGTAATTTCTTTTGTGGATTTAATACTGATACCAACTATGATTAGTTACTGATATCGTTTGACGAATGTGAGGAACTTTTGATTAGTTTTAAAAAATTAATTGAATTCTTTTTTAGAGATTCAGAATTTGAAAAGGTGATTCCTAAAATAATATTTAAAATACAGTAGCCAGGAATTTATGAAATTTAGATTTAATCAAATCCAAATTTGAACTGAAATTTTGATACACCGATAGCAAATCATATTTTAAAAATGGTGTTTACATTTATTTAAGAAATTTTTAAAAAGATTACATACTTAATAAAATTAATTTACATTGGGTTTTTTTGTAAAGAAAAGGTATGTATATATTCCACATAAAACGGTTTTTTCAATATTGTGTATAAATAGAATAAAATAATACATTGGCAAATGAACTAAAAAATATTTTTCATACACAATGAAATTTTTTTCGTATTTATTGAAAATTTTTCATAACAAAACTGTTTAAGTATGTATTGAAATAATAATAATTCGTGTGCATTCTAAAACATTAAATTGCATATTAGTGGTGTATATTTTTTTCTAGGTAATTTAAAAACCTATTGATTTTGCCAAACTTTGCTGGCATTTGTTCCTATAAGAAGTGTCAATGCTTCATTTATTCAAAAAATAACTAATTTATGATACAATAGAGACTTCTTAAAATGTTTATATGTTTTGCTTTTAAACTTATTGATCTACTTCCTTATATAATACTTAAATTATAACGCGTTTCAACACTGACTTTGGAAATATAAATCATTAAAGTTTTTTTTCATATAATAGTCTCTTAGTCTCTTTTAATATATCTCTTCTGATATGTTCAACTTCAATGCTTAGTAATGATGGTTTTTATGAAAATTATTATTGAAATCGCAAAAAAATAAAAGAATACTGATTTAATAGAACATATAATGTAAAGCTTGGTTTAGATATCAGTTGTTAAACCAAACTTAGCAGACACATTACTTTTGTTTTTATTACATTCTGTAATTAAGAAAAACTATGTCATTTAAATTTGTGATAGTGCTGGACAAAAAAAAATCGTGTTTACATAGTTACGATCTTACGCCAAAAACTTACAGGAACAACAACAATGTGATGAAAAACCAACTTCTGTCGCCAAAATGTCGCCAACCAATTCACCAAAGAACAAGGTATGATTTCTAATTCATATATATTCTTAGAAAAAGTTCGAAGCCACACAATTCCACCTTCCTTTAGTTTAATTTGCACCCTCGAAATTTTCGAATCAATAAAAATTAAAGTTCCCAAGCGCCTCGTGCAAGTTCACTTCACGATGGGTCATTAGTAGATTGTCACCAATAAGATCTCCTCTTTACCAGAGGAGCATCCACTCATAGCAAGTTTTGTGTGAGCATATTAGTCCATTGTCCAATCATGTGTGCGATGGTTATACAGTCGTTCTGTCCACTGTGGCATATTGGCATGGTGACAGAGTTGGCGTTTGGCGTGGGGACATTGGTGCGTAGGAGCCAAACCCCGCCGCTGTGTGCTGCTTGGCTTTTAACCGTAATGTTGCTATACTAGAAGTCATAGTGGAACATTGTTCGCGGTACACATAAGGTGGTGTCGGTGTGGCATAGGGACATGGTGGTGCTGGGTTGCTCAGGCTGTTCACTGGCATGCTGACGCTGGGCATGATGCTGGAACTGGTAATGCCTTGCGGGGAAGATGCGTTGAAGCAACCCATACCCTGACTGGGCGTCACCAAGGGATTCACATTGACGGAATTGAGTCCTGGCCAAGGGAAACTCTTGGCGCCTAAAGGTGAGGGCACTTTGGCCGCCCAGTTGTTGTAAGTGGAGTAGCCAGAGTAGAGACTGTCGTCGAATGGCTGCATAAGACCGTTGAATTGGGTACTGAAACCATTCTTCAATTCGGCAGCTGCGTTGCGTTCTCTTTTCCGCCATTTGGCTCGACGATTTTTGAACCACACCTGTTGGAGAAAGGGAGGTTTATAAGTTACTCTCATACATAAAAATACATATAGACACTTAAGACAACAGTTCCCCAACTTGAAGCCAGCGTTTCTCAGGGGATAACCAAAAATAATATGGGTAATGGTGGATAACACACACTTTTCCTAATTTAAAGATTTTTCACAGAAATGTGTATCCCTTTTGTCAGCATTTAGAAAAGTATATGAGAATCCTTGCTGACGATCATGTTTTTTGCTCTTTTAGACATGTTAAAAAAGCTGATGGTCTAGAGGATAGACATTAACGAGTTCCAATATATCTATTTAAGTAATAAGTTGTCAAGCGGCTAGTCTTAACTAATCTTTCAGTTGTTAAAAAAAATAAATAAAATGTCAAATCAAGGAGTTCTGGAAGGAAGAAGAGTTGAGAGTCACTGCCCATAGAGACTATAACAATCCACATTGGTGGCAACGCAAAGAATTAAATTTATTATACTTTTTTATATTTACTTTATCTTATATCGTTTCTATTTGAGATCATCATTATATATTATATGTCAAACGTAACACACAAAATCTTGTATACGATATCCTTCAGATCTAATGCAATTTTAATTTTCAATCATGTTTTTTTCAATAAAGAGAAAATATTGATTGGCTTATGATTTTTACTGCAACTGTTAACAGGTCTTGTCATTTTTTCCAAGCAAGTGACATTAAAATTTTCTTTCGGAACCAATTTGAATTTTTTGCGCATACTATATAAACTATATTATTTAGTTTTTAGCTTCTTATCTTTCTTTTCAAAGAAGTCTGGAATTATTAGGAAAATATAAAAATTCTTTCAGTAGCTACAAAGGTGGATCAAATATAAACAAGGCTTTTTTTAATGGCTGCAAATGATTTTTATAAATTTTTGTATAGTAGCTACGATAAAACGTTTAAGGTTTAAATTATTGTTTGGTATTGTTTTTTTTTATTTATAAGTTCATTTATTTAGAAGCTAATATCCTGAAATAAAGCGGGTCCAGCGTGGAATTTCGAACACAAAGTGAAACCTTCTACTAAAAGTAAAATTTCGCTATCTGCTTGAAAAGTTATCTCTTTTATTTTTTTAGAATTCGCAGGATAATGAGTACGTACAATTAACGCAGAACTCATACTTTAGAAAAGGTTAAAGCAGTATATAGGTCCGAAAGACTTCTTATTGCAATTCGTAATGTTCATCATCTCCAAGACAATGTAAGAACCTACACATTTGGCGTTGAAGTGGTTGCACTTCCTTATTTAACTATGTAATGCTACAGCTATCAACGCTTTTCTCTTCACTCATCTCGAGGACTTTTTGGTAACCTGAATTGCATAAAATTACAATCCCGCTCAACCAAAATAAAGCTTGATTGCATAAGTTAGAGGAAATTAAGAAGTGTAATGAATTAAGTTAGAGATAGTGATATATAAGAGAAATAGAGCTGAAAGAAAAGAGAAGGGATACAGAGAACAACGAACTAGCTGATAGATATTCGTAAACTGAATTGAAGCATCGTAATTAATCTTTTGGATTGAAATAACTCCTATTTATATACTAAGATTAGAATCTGTTGTTCACAGGAAGTGTGTGAAACAGAATAAGGGATTTGGTTAGCTACGACCTTATTATTACAATATAAACTAAGATTGATCGAATGAAGAGAGATTGCGAGGGAGCGATCCTGTATATTCTCTGGTAGTTAATAAATTGTTTTTTCCTGTTCTCACTATCTTCAATCGGAGTTTTGTGCTTATTGATCATTTAATTAGCCTAGAAGATGGCAGCAGAATTAAATAATTAAGTTACACATCACAACTCTACAGACATCGTAAAATTTAATTAAATCGTTCAATAAGGCTCCAAATCCAATTGAAAAGGTGTCAGAAAAATACAATAAGAGCTTATTAACAACCCTCACAGATTATGCAAGTTCATTTTCAAATTTAAGGAAAATGTTAGCCTAGAAAAATGAGAGAGAGAGAGAGATCAAACAATGACACACAAGATACATATTTCTAAACTACGCGTATTATGTTATGAAGAAGAAGTTCCTATTCTGAATAAACATTACGAAAAAACTCTTACAGAAGGAAATGATTATCGGGGAATTTGAAAAATCACCCCATGTGAATTGTTTTCCGAATATAATTAAAAAGCCGAATTACTAGCAGCACTGATTTTTCCTGTAATCATTTATGTAGTCAATAGTAAGGTGACCAGATTTTAACATTCGAAAAACGGGACTCCGTTGACGGAGAGGGGGGGGGGGAATTCTTGATTAAAAAAATGATACCGAAAAAATACCTTCCTTTGGAACCTAAATAAATTACAAACAGAAATCATCTGAATAGCTTATTTGTTGACATTACTTGTTTAACTATCACTAGCACACAGCGCGATGTCTATCGTTTGAGAGACAGTTACAAAACTCAATATGCGAAGGCGTTACTTCGTGGGCGACCAACAAACTCCTTACACCCTGACCCTTCTCCTCTCTAAAATTCCCCTCCGTTTCCAATTTTTGTATAAGATGTAATTCCTTTGCAACAATGTTCCAAATGATGCTAGATCGCTAGCGGAACATGTCGCCATAAGATTAAAATCTGGGGAAGAGTACAAAGTGTTCTCTCTTCATTTTACAGTTACAAAATATTTTCGTCGCTGTCAATACCGAAAACTGCCACTGTTCATCGAATCCAAACAATGGTGATCGTATTCTAGCAACTGATCAAGGCGAACTTTGATAAGCAGTTCCTGATATTCAGTTCTCAACAATTATTATTTTTATTATTAAAGTTTAACATTATAAAATTTACAAAAATAATATAAAGCTCATATCCTGGAGAAATAGCTACAAGGAAGCGGAAAACCGAATATATTCCCTTCCCCTTCTTAAGCCGTTCCCTTGCTAGTCGTGCATTCCTTCTAAAAATCGGGACTTTCTTAAAACCCCACGGGATGCGGGATAAACTGTTAAGAATCGGGACTGTCCCGCTAAAAGCTGGACGTCTGGTCACCTTAGTCGATAGTCACTTTGGTTACGTACTTCGTTAAAAGCGCAACAACAACAAAACTGATCTGAGGTGATATTTCACCCAAGAAATTGTAAGTTTTTTAAAATTACTACGCAAATTTAATTAATTAATTTCGTGAAATACTATAGTAACAATTTTTGTTTCTAGTAAGATAAAATTATAAGCTGAAAAGTACCGAAATAATTATTTTAGAAGTGTTTTTGCTCTCTCTCTCTTTCATTCTATTTTATTACTGTGAAGATCATTTTATACCATGGCGTTCTTCTTCCCCCTCCCCCACCACCAAGAAGGAATGGAAAAAATTGTGTTAGAAACGGTGACAATGAAGAAGGTAATTTAAAAGACAATGATGTGGACTCATACGCTTATTTCATAAGTCGAAGGTTAGCAGTATTTTATGGACTACTGAATGCAGCGAGTATAAATTCGAACATCATTCTTGCATTTCGCCATGCTCCAAATGGTATCAGAAACATTACCAGGTAAGAAACATATAACCTCTTAGAATCAGGATTTTTGCTCATTCGACCATTTCTTAAAGGACGATTAAGAATACCGAATTTACTGTATAACCTGAGGAAAATAATATTAAATATACTAGACGAAAAGGTTGAAGAAACAACGTCAATACCTCAATCCACATCTAAGCAAGGAAGATGTTTTACAAAAAAGAAGACAAAATATACTGCGAGATGCACAATATCTACCAAATGCATTTGTAAAAAGCACCGTAGTATTATTTGTAATAATTATAAGAAATAAATTTTATGCTTTTCATGAAATAATTAATTATTATAATATATCTAATCTAATTTACATGTCTTAATTAAATTTACAAAATAAAATTCCTCTACTAGGATGGAATTACACCACTTGATACCCTTAACGGGATATTTTTAGGTACCTTTCAAGGGTTAAGAATAAAACTAACGATATATTAATACTTACCAATTGACGCGTAAATGGCTTTCAGACTGATTCATCGACAAGCAAGTTACTGTGATTTTTCTTAAAGATTACGCCATCAATGGTCCTTGTAAATAGACTTTTAACGAGTGAAATCATTTAAGATTCTTAGTTCGAAGCCTTTATAGATAGCTTTAACCCATTAAAATAAGATTGTTAAAAAATTCTCAGAATACGATATATATATATATATATATATATATATATATATATATATATATAT
>BMAW01130140.1:199264-333634 GCA_019974015.1 Nephila pilipes | reverse complement strand
AAGTTACGTATTGTTGGAAATCAATCAAAATGAACAATTATATTTTTAATTTCCTCAAGCCTGTTTCCTTTGTTTTATTATTTAGCGTCAATTATCCCAATAGTTTGGGTTTTATTATTATTATTATTGGAGCATTCCAACATACATGGATTTCCAAATTAGATCTTGTTTCTGTAAGTATGGTGATTATGATTGTTTATTAACGTCGCGCTGAGAAGCTGCAGAAGCTATTGGCAGAATGCCCAAGGGGATCGAGCTCACCCAAAGGGTTGAGAGCTGCAAACTGGATCCCCGGGTGACAATCACCCCCACACTCAGCATATTTGTTGGCAAAAAGAATTTTTTTACAAAAATAAATGGTAGATAAAACAGTATAAGTTGGAACAAGGAACATGAGATATTACCTAATTTTGAAATTAAAATGTAAATCAATCTTACAATCGGGTTACAGAGTGTGACGTCATAGTTCTTATACATCCCATTTTTATTTTTATTTCCTTCTTCTTATTTTTGAAATGCATATCAATTTGTATTCCATTGATGTCACGACTTCCAGCTAACAATGGATGCTTACACTATGACTCTCTCTCCCACAATCAGTCTGCCCGGCGCCAGTCCGAATGGAACTCGTAATTTTGAATATCGATCTAATGACGAGGATGACTCCTGAGCTGGAACATCCCTCTCCTGACTTCCACACCAGGCCAATGGGAGGACTTTGAGCCTTGGCAGATTTAACGTGCATCAGTTATGGCTACAAGGTGAGTGCATCGTGGCTTCAGAGCTCGAACCCATGACTCTACGAAAACCGCCGACAGCGAGTCCGTGGGCACGTATGTATGGTAAAAGACTAATGCAGTTTTAAGTTTAGATTTTTACTAACTTCTCTAATTTATTATATTATAAATCTAAGATGAAAAGTTCATTTCTTCTCTCATTCCATTATTTAATTTCACAAGCGACTGTATCAGATCTTATGGCAAGTGTTTATTTTGTCTAATTCTGACTCGAAATTACCAATGGAATCTTTTGCCTTTTGTTTGTCTATGGAATGGGGGGGGGGTTCTATTTTAATAATGAATTGTTTTTCTCATACAAAATGAGGACAGGATCAAGAATAAGAATGAATACATTACCTTAAACTAAAAAATCAAAAATATAACAGCGCAATTTTGGTCTCGCAGATCGGTTGTAATGGGCCATCACACGCATTTTCTTTTCACTAATCTCTTTCAGTTTATTAAATTAACATTTCTACATAAATGTAGCGAATAAGTTATAAAAAATGGAGGAATTAGAAATATTAGAGGAAGTAGCGAGATGGATGACACACTATATGGGTTCGAGCAATTGTGAGGTGATCTTCTAAAAGTGAATACCTTATCTGGATACAGTTACAAGAGCTATGTACAGAAACGAACTTGAGTTGACGTTTCCCTTCAATGGCTTCTGATGAAGGAAAAGAGACATATATAGAGATGTTATCAGTCAACCAAGGAAAGTTCGAAGGACGATTTCTTTACCTTGGTGACAGAACTGGCGAGAAACTTAACCACAAATTGAAAACCTCAAAAAGTGCTAGAATCCAGTCGATATCTCCACGGGGGGGGGAGAGTTACAGACTTTTCATGAGTTTTCCCATGCGACGTCATACCTCGCCTGAAGAGGAAAATTACTCCGAGATCCTAAGAGGGAGTCTGTTTTCGGAGTTTCCTCTTCAAGTATAAATTAATGCATAGGAGATTTGTCCGCAGTGCCAACTTGTAAGCTGGTGAGATGAATGTTATTACAAATCCTGTGTGTTTTGTATGCATTTGTGTTGTTGATCCGCACAAGGGCTTGTTACTGTATCCGAGTCGCTGAACTGTACAAGTCCTGTGTTTTCTGTTTGTGCTGTTATAGTCTAAGTTTTGCAACCTGTATGTCATCTTAAAAATTTGTGAATAAAGCATCGATGGTTCTTATCCTTCCTGTTTCGGACTGATTTTCACTCGCATACACCCAAAATTTCCGTAATAGAATACTGAAATCGGATGAGGTTTAGTTGTCCCTACTATTTTTTTTTTGTCATTAAGATAAGTAGAACTCCTTATCTTAATGAGTTAATGTAATACTTAGTTATGGATGCGATTAAATAAGTGCTTCACATTATTAATACATTTTGACAATGTTTTAATCTAAATCTGAATAAAACTGATTAAACATTTTAGGACAAATTATTTTGAGTGATTATGTCTCTTTATGTAAATAACAATGCCGGTCCGTTACATAGTTTCATAGTAAATATTTAATTTTTTATATGAAAAATGTTTTTTTAATTGCTAATTCGCGAAGCCATAGATTGAAGTAATCCGCAAAATGAAGAAGAGTAGAGGTCAATTTCCCGAGTTCTGCGAAGATGACCTTCGAAAGATGAAGAAACGTATCAATCTGGAGAGAAATAAACTCTATAGGGAAGAAAAAAAGAAGCAAAAATTAAGTTTCTACACACCTACACACTTCTATCACTTTAGTAATAATTCAAACTTATCGATACTGCGGGTTTCTTCAATCTACGGCTTCGTGAAATCAAACAAATCTACATGAATAGCTGTAATTTACAACATTACGTACATAAGAATCAAATGATACGCTGAAAATTTTTCATCCAGGTATCTCGATTATTTCTAAGTAATAATTAAAACGTTACTGATGACCCCTCGTACATATTTAGAATGGAAATAGAAGGAATTAGTATAGGAATGTGTGTGTTGCACAGTCGTTTTTTTACCAACAATTTTCAGAGAAATTTATCAACATTAAAACGCGGTCCCTTATTTATGTATTTAAAAAAAAAGAATTTTTTTTAAAGTGATAGGATGTTTTCGGTCTCTCTGGACACTCCCCCTTTGACTCTGCCACATCCTTTCTTCCACGTCACGAAAAACAATGCCTCTTCATCCAACAAGACCATCAACTGCGCTGACTGCGTCCCTCCGAAGAGACACGGTCGCGTCTCGAAAGACGGGTGTTATCATCATCTCCTCTGATAAAACCACGCCGATCTCGAAGTCCACGCACTCTTATCAGCAGAAGCCGCTCACCTATTTCATTTTCCGGCCATAAACCATGGTGCCTCGTCTGTTTATTCTGCTGACACCGCCGCGAGGATGAGAAACAGCCTGTATAGTTGTCATAACCGTATGACACCTCAGAACCCTCGTATATCAGGTGGGGTGAGCATTGGTTATAAAACAGATCAGCGATAAACGACAGCAGTAAATCATCAGTTTGGGAGATGTTCCACCTCTTTTTTTTTCCCCTTGGATTTCGTAAAAGACCGATGTTGGTTTTGTGGGGCATGGACTCTTTTTCCTTCACAATAAAAGCAAGTCCAGCGGAGAAGTTTGAATTTTCGTGCCTTGAAACAAGTGTTGCATAAAAGACACGCGGGAAAAGAAAATATTATGTGCTCTGAAGGCTCCCGTTTACTGGCTATTTTAATCTTGTTTTGCTTTTCTCTTCACTTATCTCGGGGACTTGGCTATCGAGTTGAATTGCATAAAATCAAAATTTTTTCCGAAACAAAATGAAACGTGGTTAGGTAAATTAGATGAAGATAGAAATGAAGTGAAGTAATTTCGATATGGTAAAATATAAATGATACGCAATTAATGGAAAAGGAGTAGACAGAGGATAAGAATTGGCAGCCCAAGTTTTGTTACTGATCTTAAAGCTATTCCGTTAGTTTTGCTATTCCGTAGTAAACTATTTCGCAGTAAAGCTATTCCGTTTAGTGGATTAAAATGAATTTCACTATTCGCCTTAATTTACATGGTTACTATCAAAGATAGTCCTGAAATCAACAACGAGTGGATAAGGAAAAGATTTCCTATTTATATCATAAATTATGGCTGTGAGTTAGGGTGGAACTCTAAAGAGAGCGACCTTGGTTATTCTACGTTGATAACAAATAATTTCTCTTGTTTAGTCTCGTGTTTTCTCACTTAGAGTTTTGTCACTTTTGTTCAATATATTAAATTAAGATATGGTGCAAGAGCCGAATAATAATGGACAAAGGTTACTAGCGTAATGTTAATCTTGAGGAATTTTTACATTTCTTAAATCTAGACTTTTTAAATATACTTGAATGCAATGAAGTGCATCCGAAGGAGCAAAAAAAGATGATGATTAGGTCTGGAGATTAATCTTAAGAAGCGTTTTCCCTCGATCAACAGCAATAAGTAATGGACAAGGAATCCATCAATATTTATTGTAGAATCCGAGACAGAATTGTACAGGTAAATTGTTGGCTGCTGTGTCATCAAGATTACACAGTTTTAGCAGAAAACGTTGTAAAATTTACTATACCTTTTGTGCCGACCTATATAAGCCTGATTTTTCTAAAAATAAATATAGATATAGAATGGAAATTGAACGGATAGGAGAATTAAGTTATCGTCTTTTTCTCTCCAAACCTAAAGTTTTTAGTTAGCCAGAAACAAGTTCACACGTCTTATTAGTATTATTATTCAAATATAATTTTTGCAGTTATTTTTGTAAACATTTCATATAAGCAATTATCATGAAAATTAAATTGATATTTAAATAATGATTTATTTTGGATACAAATTTCAAAATAGACAATAAGTTTTCAGTGGGTCACGAAATAGGATCTTAAAAATAACCTGGTCACAGGAAAAAAAATGATGGGGAAACACTTCTCTAAAGTAAATTCAATGACTATAACCAGAAGAACTTTTAATTTCGAACCACGATCAAGTGGCGATGACGATACTTGAGCTTGTATTTCGGTCCCATAATTTCCACTCTACATTTTTACAGAGAATTTTTGACGAAAGTTACGCTAAAACATTCCCGATTCAACTTATTCATCTCTGCCGTGGAATTCGTGATCATGTTAGGCCTTGTATCGCTATCGTAGCTAAAGCCGCCGAAATTCAATAAATAACCAGTCAGACAAGCAAATCTCTAAAGTATCCTTATTTCGATGAATAATACAATCTAAATAAAAACTTTATTACGAATGTAGAGCGGTTTCTAACTCGTGTCGTAACCAAATGTTATACAATGATTGTCCAGATAGTAAGGCCTCTGATGTTCTAAGAGAATCATTTTCAACAAAGTTAGCTGCCCTACTTTTAAGATAAAAAAAAAAAAAAAAAAAACTTGGAGTAGAATACGTCCCCGTATATCTCATTCAGTTGAAAACACATATTGTTATGCCGTGTTGAAGTAAATGTCACGATTCCGAATCCCGCCAGCTGTGAATTGAGGAACGTCATCTTGTTTCTTCTCGCTAACGAAAACGCACCGTTCCCGATTTCAAATAAACTTAAAACTGTTTGTGGGGATGGTGTCAGGAACCCTCTAATGTGTACAAGGGGTGTCGAGAGTGCAAAGTTAGTAGAGAAAATTCGAAACATTTGTTTCGTCCCAGAGAGTCATGGCATCTTTCTTTTCCGTGAAGGGATTCTTCTCATTAAATTTTTGTCCCAGAGTTGGACGATTAATGCCGAAAGGTACTGAGAAAACCTTAAGAACTATAGAGGGCAATGAAGAACAAAAGAAAGGGAATGTGAACGAAGAGTGCGTGTTTGTTGCATGATAATGTACGTCTCCGTGTAGCGAAAGCCACAAAGCAACCCTTAGTCTCATTCTACATTAATTCTCACATCTTTACTACTTGATCTATTTGAATGCAATAAAGTGCATCTGAAAGAGCAAAAAATAATGAATGCATCTGCAGAATTACTTTTTTACTCCGATATTTAAAAATATTTTTAATTATCGGAAAAAACTTGCAAACTAATCCTTAAAATAGAGGTAAAAATATTTTAAAAGTAATTCCAAAGAAGCATTCATTATCTTTTGCTCTTTCAGATGCTCTTTATTGCATTCAAATAGATCTAATAGTAAATGTGTGAGAATTAAAGTAGAAATTCCATAGGATTAACGTTACGCCCACGAAATCAAAATGGTGGAAAGACGGGAGTCTTAACGTCTCAGTAGAATTCATACGAGGAGTACTAGTAAATGATCTCCAATTTTTCAATAATGATAGTTGAAAAAAACACATCTAAGCCGGCATTTCACTAGCCTAACTTCCCCGTCATACCATTTGAGGACTTTAAATCTCAAATTAACTTAATGCACAATAGTCCTCATTATTTAATACGACTCTCTTTAATGGAACTGAAACTCGATTTCTCGACAAACATAGAATGTTGCCGACCATGAATTCGAAACCGTAATGTGAATACTGTAGCCTAGTGATCATGGTCACGATCTCGCGGCTGGTGCTGTTTTTTGTCGAGTTGTGGGTTCCAGCACTGATAGCACTTTAGACTCCCCTTGCAGTGGGGTTGATGCACGTTAAATCTGTTGAGGCCAAGTCCTTTCGTTAGTGTGGCATTGAGGTTTTTAGAGGGAGATTCTGGCTCAGGTGTCGTCCTCGTCACTTGATCGTTCAAAATTACAAAGTGCGTCGTCAAAGTTACAAAGTCGCTAATAGCCCTTGAACAGCTTCTAAGTGTGATGTTAATAATCAATGAATCAACAGCATGATTGGGGATCTATTGTGGTTCTATGTACTCCACTAATCTAACTTAACCACTTAAGCGTGTAAAAATTCGCTAAAATTTATTTGCAAGCAAAAGATTTAAAAAATTTAGCTCCTTATAATTGAGTATAAAAAGTTTGTTTTTCAAACAGGCGAAATTCTATTTTAATTTAAACCACTGGATTGAATAAGAAATCGGCATTTTTTCAAACTTTTGATTGTTTTCGATTATCTTCATTTTTAAGTAAACAGGATGCTCCTATTTATTATTAAAAATTTAAGTCAATTTAAATGTATTTTTGCACAATTATAATACCTCTATTTTTGTCTTATTACCTACAGTATTTTTTCTTCTCAACTAGATATTTTTCTTGGCATGCTCAAGTATTTAAAAAATGTGCCAAACTGTTTCGAAATAACAACGAATGGCTTAGTATTATTTAAATTCCTTTCTTTTTTTTAAATTTTTTTATTTGATTTTAGACTTTTCTACTACTTTAATTTACATATGCGAAAAAATATTAGATAAAAATGGAACGAAATAGAAAATTTAGCCAGTAATACCTTTGCTGTGAATTCCGGCGATTCGTGTTAGAGACTTCCTTACATCTTTCATTACAAACTCTTGAGTATAAAATTTAATTATGAACTTTCTCATTATTCTATCCAACTATAGACTTACGCATTTATTTAATATTCTTTTCATTGAACCATTGAGGGTCATCTGTTTTACTATCTTTTTAATTTTTCTCTCTTAGGACTTCCCTACTTAAAGAAATGACGTAGAAAACTCTTTTTTTTAGAAACACAGAATACGTTGTTTGGCTTAAAACTCTAAATACTTACATTTAAGGGCACATTATTAATGTCTTATAGAGGTGTCGTGTCCTACTTTGCATTACTGAGTTAAAAATCAATATGGCAACTTACTTATTTGTTAAATTTTCTATAATATGATTTGTACTTTTAGTATCGAAGTACAGTCGTGGAACTCTTAATTTCACCCCAGGCTTAATTTTGAAATGAGAGGAATAAATAGATATATTTTTTCATCGAGAACTGCAAGTGTGTTATACACATGAAGAAAACTTGCTGATGAGTTTACTTTGAAGCTACTCCTTGGCAGTTTTTTATAAGTTCTCAAATCAGCAATCGTTGAGTGTCAACCTTCAAAGTAGCCAGCTGTAACATTTGAAACTCATGAGGAAAATCTGAACCGATTTATGGTTGATTCATACTTCCAAACTATCATTTTGATCATTTTTTTCATTATTTGTCTTACAATGAGTTTGTCTAAGGTCTAAAAATCTGATATCTTTCCCTCCTAACCTACACAATTAGACCCATGAGGACTTAGAAATTTTGCTCTATTACTGTACGTTTGTTCCATTTCACTAAATAATGACTCAAATAATAAATAATATGCAAATAAATAATATGTTTTATTTATTTATTTTTTCTTTGAAAACTGATTGAAAAGCAAATTAAATTGCTATCTGTGATAAAATCCGATTCACAATCTCAATTATTATATAACACATCAATCAATAACTCCCGAGACTAACCCAGAGATGGCGCTCGTAGTAAACCAGTAACCAGGTCTTTCTAGAGTACTAACCTTTGCTTGAAACGTGTCAAAATTTTAAGTCGATCGGACCAGAAACAGCTGAGTTATCGAGGTTGGAGTAAAGTCGTTTTGTAGTTTGTTTAAAAAATGGAAAAAACCGAGTTTCGTGTTCTGATAAAACATTGTTTTTTAATGGGTAAAAACACCGTGCAAGCGAAACAATGGATTGAAAAATGTTACCCGGACTCTTGTCCATCAAAAGCAACGATTTGTTGGTGGTTTGCCGTGTTTAAAGGTGGTCGTACCGACACAAATGACGCGGAACGCTCGGGTAGACCTGTGGAAGCCGTTACACCGGAAAATGTGAGTGAAGTGACAAAAATTATAATGAAAGATCGTAAAGTGAAGCTCCGTGAGATTGCTGAGATGACACAGATATCATATGGAAGTGTATTTACTATCCTTCATGAAAAATTGAGCATGAAAAAGGTTTTTTCCAAGTGGGTGCCACGATTGGTTTCGATGGAACAAAAACAGCAACGAGTCGATGATTCAGAAAGCTGTTTATAGCTATTTACTCGCAACAAAAAAGATTTCTTGCGAAAAAAAAAAAGAAAAAAAAAAAAAAATTTTTAAAAAAAAAAAAAAAAAAAAGATTTGGAAAAGCGTTGGAACGATTGTATCACCCTAAAAGGTGATTAACAAAAGGTGTTATGTTGATGAATAAAAAAAAAATGTTGTTTTCAATGTTAGTCTCGGGAGTTATTGATTGATGTGTTATAACAATGTAATATTTGACATAAAACTAAACGTGTAAAAAAAAGCTTTCAGCTATCCTGGTTGTCTGGCAGACTTTTTTAAATATGCATTTTATAAACCAGTGTCATTTAATTTCAACGCGAGCTTTAAGATGTTATTTAATATCAACTGGGCCTCGATTGCTTTTAATGATTTGAAAACAAAAGCCACGCCGTTAGAGGTAACGCTGATTGTTTTTCAATGGTACCTACAAAATGCTAAATCGAAATTTGTGTTGAGAATTGTATTCGTAGGAAATTCTATTCTATTAAATGGATTTAAAAAAAAAATGGAGAAGGAGGGTAGAGAACGTCACGGTACAAACCAGTTGATTTCGTCTGAGATGAAGTCACCCAATCGGACTCGGAGACTGAGATGCGCGCGCACCGACTAAAGAGCGAGACTGGACGAAGAAGGGTGAAATAACGAGGATCTAGTGTGTAGCATGGCCCATGTTTAGCGGCGAAATAAAATTAAATACTTTCTCTGGTCTAACAGTTCTCGTGTCCAATACGTTACATGGGGGCAGGAAAGTTATAAAACAAATTTATTTGCATTTTATCAAGATTTTTAAGTAAACTCGGCTTAAATACACTCATAGTCAAAAAAAATTGGCAGAATATTGATTTCAATATGGCTATTCCTGCACCTTGAAGGAATATTCATATTGAAACGATTTTTGAAAGTATATTTGAAGAACGTTTACCCACCAGCAATAGGAAGCGATTAAAAACTAACCATTGGAGTTTTAATGATTTAGTATAAGACAAACTTTATTGGTCAAAATTCTAAATCGTTAGAATTCTCAAAAGGATGATGGGCAGCTATTATTCCTAATGCATTGTATCACGCGTCACGTCAGGGAATCGTAGATGCTCTGAATAGTATCTTGAATCCACTCGTCACATTCAGATTGAACTTTGGTATGTAGATCTTGTAAATAGTGTGGTAGCGGAGGAGTCTTAACATAGAAGGGCCAACATCCCATAAATTTTCTATGGGCGACAAGTCTGTCGATGCTGCTAGCCATGACATAGTGTATATGGCAGTGAAGTTAGCTGATGAGATGGCAGAGGTATGAACCTGAACGTTGTCATGTTGAAATAGAAGATTGAGATGGACTTTCCCAAAAAGAATGACCACCTGTCGATGGACCTGAATAACGCAATTTTGAGCCATCAAAACGGCTTTTATGGAGACCAACAGAGATGGGACATTACGAAATCGCACCATTACACCCTATAGTCTGGATGTATGACGAAAGACAACAAACCGACCAATCGTGGCGCTTGTGACGTTGGACAATTCGTGGTTTTCTCTTCCCTAACCTTGGGGACTTTAATTAAGATTGATTGCACGAATTAAACAATTTATTCCCAACCCAAATGAAACGTGATTAGTTAAATTAGAGGCAGGTAGAAATAAAGTGAAATGCTGAAGATAGGAAAGTACATAAGCAAAGCGAGACTCACACGATATAGGTTGAGTGTCACTAGCTTTGAGTATATGCCTTACAGGTGGTAGACGAGATCAAGAGTGGCTACGGGTGAGAGCGATCGTGAATATCAAGAATCAACTCGGCTTCAACCGGGAAAGTTGTGGTCAGATAACCTTGATTCGTTATTAACGGGACGGGCGAATATATCTATGGTGTTCCCTTGGGGAGCAGGTATCCAGGTGCAAGGTTGTCCTTATAGTACAAGTCGGTGGAATAAATATTGTGCGTGAGATTTGTCTAGCCTCTTCTTGTATAAGTTACTGACTTCTTAGTGTTAGTACATATTGATTTAGTTATAGCACAAGAAGCGAATAGGAATACTATACCGTCACACGCTGACCGAACTGTCTTCACACACGGGTGCTGTTATCCTCATCAAGACAAAACTGAGACTCATCTCTAAAAAAATACCCGTTGCCATTCGACATGGCTCCATGTTTCTCTTTCGTGACACCATTGCAGTGTCTGGCGACGTTGCTATGATGTCAAGGGCAATCTCCGTAATAGTCTCCGTGTAAGCAATCCAGAAGCATGCAGCCATCTTCTAATGGTACTTGCACTTACAGGATGATGCAAAGGGAGCATCATTGTTCGTACAACGTCCAGGTAGTGGTAGTTGGTGTGCTTCGCGCTTGCTGGAAATTCTTCGATCTTCCCTACTTGTAATCCTTGCAGCTCTCACTAAACCTAGTTGTCACGAACGAACTCAATTCCGCCAAATGAGTGAAACTGTAACATCTGTGTAATCGATATGACGCGCAATCCCACGGACTGACCATCAGCCTTCATGCAGTCCTACGATACGACCTTTCCCAGGGGTGTCCAATTGTTCAAATGGCTGCGATTTTCTTCTCAAAGGCATTCCAAACTTCTAAGCCATGAATTAAACCCAAACACACTAGATAGAATTAAAATTACCCACTTCGTGAGTGTACCTTTTAAATAATTCTTGGTGGCATGTTAAGATGAGTATTTGCTGACACCATTGAAGCTGAGACTTTAATCATTTTCATACCTAGCAGAGACGAAACAATTTCTTAGTTTGCATTTACGTATCTTCCCTCTGGGAGTTACTTTTTTTTGATGATAAGTGTATATTCCAGGTTAATCAGGGCTCTCTTGAGGTCAATGGGGGCCACATTACTGTTTTTCATATACTTTAAAGAGTCAAGAAGAAATTAAGTAGCATTAAATATGCAAATTTCATTTAATTTAATTAATATAACTATATATTCTATGCAAGTTTCAAAAAGCCATACCAACTATACTTGTATAAGAAAATTTAATCAAGATAACGAAAATATAATTTTTTTTTTTCAAAATTTTAAAAAAGGATAGTCAAAACAAATAATATTACCATATAAAAAAGGGTGTGGTTAAATCATTACAGTACATGCGTAATAATAAAACAAAATACGTGTGAACTCGGATTAAAGGAATGAAAGAGTTAAAATCAGATGTATGAAAAAATTGAAATTATAATCTTTTATTACTGAATTTTTTTGAAACAGTCCCCTTAGTGTAATGAAAAATTCCTAGGGCATGATAAAAAGTACGCTGATATTAATTTCGTCCTCTAACGATTTGTCTATCGGAACATATTCGACAAGATTCTTTTAATTCCAGAACATAAATGAGTAATGTTCCGTCAAGTAGCTTATCCTTTGCAAACGTACTACGTTGCCTTTCATTTCGAAAATCTCCTCTCGGTTGCACAACCAACCGCTTTATAAATTTTAAGTGATTTAAGGGTGTTTTATATTTTTCTTTACCTACTTGTTCTTACAGCAACATAAGCCTTAACTGCACAAACCCTTAACCCCCCCCCCCGGGGGGTGTTAAGGACAGCTTGCAACAATCATTGATGTGTGTCATAAGCTTACGTGTGTATCTGTTTTATATTATGAAAAGTATTCCCTTATATATGAATATATTAAAGACATATCTCCGAGGTGAAGCTTTCCGATTTCTATAGCATTAAAACATGTCTCTGCAGAGGATTCTTTTGAACTTTAAAGGTTAACAATGAAATATTTTAACAGATATGAGGATAATTCTTTATTAATATCGCACTGAGAAGCAACACGATGGCTATTGGCAGAATTCCCAAGGGCACTGAACTCACCAAAGGGTTTAAAGCAACAAACCTTCCTTCCAAGAGACAATCACCCCCGCACTCAGTATTTATTGGAAAAAAAGAAAAAAAAAACTTTTTACAACAATAAAGGGTAAGATGTAACAGTACATGTTGGAACAAAGAATATAAGATATTTTGAAATTCGAAAGTAAATAAAACCTTACAATGTGTTTGTAGAATATGGCATTATAGTTCTTATACTTCTTTTTTTTCATTCTCTCTCTTTCTGTTTTCCATCATTCTTTTTTTTTGAATGAATATTAATCTGTATTCCATTGAAATCACGATTTCATGGAGATGAGCCTCATAATTTTCAACCTCGGTCAAGTGACGAGGATGACACCTGATCTGGAATCTCTATCTCCAAGCTTTTCCATCACGCCAAAGGGAGGATTTGGAACCTCGATCATATTCAACGTGAATCAGCCCCGATACACGTCCGGTCTTTAGCGGCATCAGGGCACGAACATACAACTCATGAAAACAACGTTAGCAGCAGTTTGCGACCTCGCTCATTAGGCTACCGTGGCTTCATTTTATCTACTCTCCTGAGATACGGAGCCCATCCGTAAGCATTTTTTTTTAAAAAATAGAAACCTTATCGATTTTATTGACTGATCTAAGGAACACAACTATTAGTCGAGTTATGGTTTGGCATGTTTCTTGAAATTGGTAAGATATGGAGGACAACACCAAAGCTGTTGCTTCATACTCCATATTACCACAACTTGCCACATGCCCATTTTATGGCTTCATTCATTTGTATATGCAATAAAATAAATTCGACATGATGAACTTTGGTGGAATCAGTTTTAAAACCAGGACTTGATTCACAGCTAGTGACTTTAAGTCCACCTTTGTCCTTGGATAGCTTGATAAAATGGTTACGGTTCCAAGTACGGATTTCACGAATTTTTGTTAAGTGGAATAAGAAAGATAAGTGCACATTTAATCAAAAATTACTAAGGGTGCTGTAGATAACGCTTCATGCGGCATCTTCCTCAAATGACCGAGATACTAATTAATGAAGGTTTGATATTAATAATTTTTGCAGGCCTGAGTGCTTCGGAGGAGATATTTTCCTCCCGTCTTTTTAGGGAATGTATTTTCACCCTGTGGTGGAAGAGTTCAGTTGACTTTGATGACATGGGCGATCCGAACCCTCGATCTATCGGTCCAGAGAACATTCGCCCGGTCCTCTTTTGTAATATCTTTTACAACCAAACCAAAAAGAATTATCTATCAGGTTTTAAAAAATCTATCTTCGTTGGTGAAGAGAGTCGCCGCAATGCAATAACAAATATATAAAAACATTTTCGATTTTAATAATTTAGTCAGTACTCGTTATTTTTTATAAATTGTGAATATTAAAATACTTCTCGCTTCCATATTTTCAGAAAACACTGCGAAATTTTAATATTGTTACAATTATCATTCATATAATTACAAAATATATCCATCTTATAAGTATAATTAATTATAAAAATTTTACACGATTGAGATAAAAATAAATAAATAAATAAACTAATCACTAATTAGTCACGATACTGTATGACGTCGTCTGCCCTTCATTACCTGGCTTTTGCGACATATGTCAATCTAATATATTAGTCTAAAACCGCTAAACTCCAATGGAAGGCATGCAAGGACAAAAGAGAATTATTTATTTATTGTCACTGCAGTATATTTAATGACGCTTTCTCTAGGATCCCAAGCTATTTCTCAGTCCTAATTTATGATTTAATTTAGAATCTCCTCTTACTAGTTCACTCGCTTTCTTAATTCAACTCTCATCGATAGAAAATATAACTTAATATTTTGAGTAGATTATTATTATCTTCAATCCGCAAAACTAATAGAACTTTGACCCGAATAACAATTCTCTAATAGCAAGTCGCTACCTTTTCATGTTCCATTAATTCTATATCATTTATATATTATTATACCTAAATCACTTCACTACACTTTTATCTTCATCTAATTTACCCAATTACGTTTCGTTTTGGTTGGGTAGAAGCTGTAATTTTATCTTTAGAATCAATTACATTTCCGAAGGTTAGTGAAGATAAAATCGCGAATAGCCTAACGTCACAACTGCACAATAGAAACATTAGGCAAAACTATTTTAAATTAATTGAGCATAACTATAATATCGTTAATATACGATAATTAATAAGGATAGTAATGAATTAGTAAATTATACTGTTGACTAATATAAATTCTACTGTCTTTAGATAAATAATCATCCCATGTTTCTCAAATTATTGTGAACTCAATTGCAATAAAACTCGGGCTTCTTCAAAACCACCGAAACCACTCTTTCTAGACGGCTTAAAGTGGCGACATTGGACGAGAAATTCGAACAAGTACTCCAAGTTCCTTTTATCGAATTTTGCTATCCAATATCAGAACCATCTCGTTTATATAAAAAAGGCAGAGGAACATTAGAGAAGGAAAAAAAATCTCAAAAAATCGATGCTTGGCTATCTATCCATTTCCTGTCACTATGGCAACCATCTCCAACGTGACGGGGCTTATCGAATAGGGTTGTATAATTTATGATAGCCCCCCCTTCGTACACCCCCCTTGTATTCTTTCCAGAATGCTTTGGTAAACGGTTTATAAAGATACGGATGCATATATCGTTAGCGTAGATACTGATGTATTGATAGAGTTACTACAGTGTAAGAATGTAGAGCGCAAACATTTTCGTACGTAATGTTCTGATGTTTTTCACTTTAACATCATTTCTCGAGCGGAGAGTTGTTTGTGTTGCATCGCGAGTCGGAAAGTTGAACAGATTTAAGGTAACTGGGACACAAAAATGCTTCAAATTTTGCATTTTTTTTTTTTATTTTGCTGTTAAAAAATAGAGAGAGCTAAAGCTATTTAATGAATGAATCGCTAATAAAAGGAATATTAAAACGGTAAATACACATCGTTAGCAACAGAAAAAAAAATTTACACTTGAACTTTTCTCAAAATATGGAGTTTCAGGATTGTGATATTCACACTTTCTTTAAAGTATACTTTATTAATAATGCCGATATTTTGCCTTTTATGAAACGAGGAAATTTTCTGTACAGTGAACATACTATATTAGCCCAAATATAACGTGATTCCAAAATTTTTATAAAAGGAATAAAGGCTGAATTTAATACAATCCATTCATTTTACATATAAAAATTCAAAGAAAATATAATTTAGTCAGACAAGCATCTATTAAAAATAATAAATATCTCAGATTACATTCATGGCAATAAAATTAATTAATATAAAGTCATGGACGAGCTAATAAAAAGAGTTGTTACATCCCATAACCTAGACCTCAAATTTAACTCCAGTCAATATTTTGACTGAAAATGGTTAGTCAAAAAGCTTTGCCCTTTTTTTTGGGTTTAAAGGTTATTTTTTTTTTTTTTTTTTTTTGAACAAATAGTTACACATTTTTAAAAATTTTGTTAAATTCAAAATTTGAAATTATTATGAACCTCAGTGCGTAGAATGTTATATTATATGTTCTCATCAAATTTTTAGAGTTATAAATGCCGTATAATTGGTGCTAGATGCACCTATAATTTAGAACGTGACTTACCAATGTAAGTAGAGTTAGTGATTATTAATTGCTCATACATAATTATTTATACTTATAAATGTGAATTTATTTGCGTAAACAAACATAAATAATACAGATTTCTCAATGTTAAAATATGACTTCCATCCCTAATTTTAAAAAGAGAGGATTACTTAAATTTGACATGAAATAAGCTCATTTCTCCTTGTCGAAGGTTTCTCAGTTATCTTAAGTACTTAGAAAGCGAATTTCAAACCTATTTCCCCCCTCTCAATAATCATTTTGCCATTTTTAAGCAATCTAAATAAGCATTCTTTGTTATTTATACGTATTAAATGTTTAAGAGAGGCTTTTACAGAAAAATTATTTTTTTAATAAAAGACATTTTTTAAATAAATATATGCGTTTGATTACATAAAAAATGTTATAATAAATTAAAAAATTTATATGCGAAGTTTTACAAAGAACTGATTTAGCCATCCAAGGTGCGCTTTTTTAATAGTTATTATTAAATTAGTCAATTAAATATGAAAAATATAGTAAACGATGAAATATCGAGAAATGGACAATAGTAAACTTTTCCGATATTAAAATTAAAAGAAACGATAAATTATTAAATTCAATACATTTAAGCTAAATGTAATTAAAATTAAAACAAATGGATAAAAAATTGTAAAGTGATCTGGTACGTCAAAACACCCAACCTAAAACAATAGCCTTTTAAGTGGCTAATACACGTTTATAGTAACTAAAAAAGAAACATGCTAAGGCTAAATACAACTATGAAATTTGCCATTTAAGGAAAACATTTATTAAGAGTGCCACCAATGAAGTTTTTTGAATTAAGCATTTAATTCACTCACATTAAATTCTATTACTTATACTAGGTGTGTAAGTATGAAACCGGAATTTTCGTACAGAAAAAACACGTTTATTGTAATGATATGATCCGAACCAAAGTGAGATGGCTTCTCGGGTCACCTTTAACTGATCCGCCAGTTGTTGTTGTGTTTGAGCGTCGTCTTCGTCCAACAAGGCGTCTTCAAACTGTTTCGGTGGTCTTCCACGTTCTAAGTTCCTCACGTCAAAATCACCACTTTTGAACCGTTTGAACCACTCGAAACACTGTGTTTTACCGAGAGCATGCTCACCAAATCCCTCCAGAAGCATTCGATGCGATTCGGCTGCGGTTTTCTTCAGATGAAAACAGAAAAGTAGTGCTGTCCGCAAATCGTAATTTGTTGGCACAAAACTCGACATGTTTATCTCTAATAAACTAATGCTACTGAATGAAACTCGTGTTATTGTGAGTTGGAATTCTTTGTCGGATATCAATACAATAACAAGACACCGCTGACGTAATGTGTCGGTAACTGCATTCAACATCTAGCGCCACCTATGGGCAAATTCCGGTTTCATACTTACATACCTGGTAATGACAACACAGCCACCAAGATCGAAGGGATTCGTGTATTTGGAACATTGCAAGCTTGTAAGATGATTTTTAATCATGTTTATTATCACATGTATATATATATATATATATTGTAAACTCACTTGTCAGCAAAATTAAATTTACTTCAATTTGATACCATTGGGGAAATTTCGAATCGTATGATACGTCATATGTCAGTTCTAACGAACTACAAATTGCTTATCTTTGTAAATCGTTGGAAAGCTGGTAACTTCCACATTAAACTGTATAGTTTTTTTCATAAAGTTAAGCAAAACAAACAAATTGCTCTTCTCATATTTAAAAAAAAAAAATTACCGAAACAACTCTCGTTAATTCGAACCTCATGTAAAACATTACCATCAAGTTTGTCGCTGTGCAACAAGTAATAAAAACGTGATAATCCGTTGCAATGAGGTTCTAAAGCAATATAAGTATTTAATATCAAACGTCTTGGTTTCGGCTTTTCTCTAATAGATGGTTTTATATGTAACAAAGTATATGACGTATTATATAAAATACGGTGGGCCATGTTCTTGTTGTGTATGAAATATACTCTGTTATTAAAAAGACTAACAAAAAAAAACACATTCGATTTTAGCAAAAGAATGAATCCTATATAAGAAGTGTTTTTTTTCCCATCGAGCCAATTATTACTATCAATTTAATTATTATTCTAACAACAATTATTTTTTCTTACAGCTGGCCATGTTCGTGTTGTGTATGAAAAATACTCTTCTGTTATTAAAAAGGCTAACAAAAGAATTCAATTTCAGTAAGAGAATGAATTCTATGTATGAAGTGTTTTTTTTCCCTTCGAGACAATTATTACTATCAATTTAATAATTATCCTCGCAATATTTAAATTTTCTTTAAAAATGAAATTCTGTGGTTCAAGAAACTATTGTGATTTATTAATTATTTATCTGTAGATTGCTTTTATAATCAGTTTACCTATACAAGAATATTATTAACCCAATCTCATAGATAATTGTTTGCTCATTCGATAATTTACAAAGGGAAAAAGGTAGTATAATCTCCATTTATGCTACAGACAATTAACAAAACATTTTTGATTGTAACTTTAATCATTTATACAAATTATAAGTAAACAGAAGAATTTACTCAGAACTGTTCAAAAATATTCATTGTTGAGTATTGTGGACCTATTTTTGTATTTTCTGATGCGCATTAAAATTCTAAATTAAGCTTTTTTTTCCTTACCTTTAATTTCATTAAATATCTGAAATACTTTTGTGAAAGACACGTAAAATTGTCACTCCTTATTTTTCATTACCTTTCAAGTTTTAAATTCTTCTTATAGATGAAGAAAAAAGTCCGACTAAAACGTTATAATTCGATCCCAAATCCTGTATTTATTGCCTTGAGATTTTCAAAATATTCCCTTAAATGGCATCCTTTTCTTCTAAAACTAAATTTTTTTTTAAAAAAAATCTACTTCATTAATTAAACTCTTTATTTTAGAAATTCTATTTTTCGACTAATACATGCGGTTATTTCTCTGTTTTCAAGCAATTTCACTTTAATTTCTTACATATAAGTCACCTTTTGATGTTAATTAGACGTTCTGATCAATCCTTCGAAAACAAACATTAATCATCGACGACACTTACATTAGACTAACAGCTCAACTCGCCTCAGCTATCGGTTGCAACAAACGGAATAGAATTCCACCAACCTTTTCCCGCGAAATTTACAAATGAGTAAAAATCAAAGCCATTCGAAAATTCCGCTGGCTTAATCACTTCGGAAGCAATTAAGAAGACGAAGCAATTTGAATATCCTCATTCCGAAAGCGAGGGAAGTGCTAAATGGAAATCGAAGCGCATACCACCATTCTATGCATGTCAATTAACACTTCTCGCAAAATTAAAGACAATTCAACACAACTCTGCAGAAGCGTTCGTTCGCAGTTTACTCGTTTGGCCTCGCAACCTTTGCGCGTAACATAATTAGAAATTTAAGACTCGTTGCCAACTCCATGATTAAAACTCTTTTCCGCCGGCTTTAATCCCTATTGAAGCCTATGGATTAACAATCTGTACAGTTTCAAAAAGGATTTCAAAATGGAAGACAATCAGGAATACTTCTCGGTCTTTACATAAAGGTGTGCAAATGCGCGTGTTTATACAAATAAGTACTCGAAGATTGTGTATCAGCGAGTAGATGGCATATAAATATTCACCAGCGAGTTTTCGAATTGCTCTTTGTCGAAGTAGGGGATGATTTGAATAATTAAAGACTTGGGCTAAGCAACTGTTTGTTGTGAAATTTAAGATGCTTACAATCTTCTGTTTCTCCAATTTGAATTTTGTTTCGGAAGGAAATGGAATGTTAGCGCTAATTTTCCCGCCATTTTCTATGGATTCGTTAATTTGTAGAACGAGGTCTGCGTTGGAAAGACAAATAACGTAGAATTTTAGTTTGACGAATTGAAGAGTAAGGAATTTTCTCGATACCTCTTGCTAAATATCGTATTCCTCTAATTCCTGTTCATTTGATTGCTTTAGCTGAAATGATTAGTTGAGTTCCGCGTGGATATACAGGTTTAACTTCTGTTAATACTGTGTGTCTAATCGTAGTTTTCGAATAAATTTCAGGCCCTCGAAAGATAAAGTTTGGCATAATGTTTCTAAAATTGACTTAATCATCCAAAGATATTTCAGATTTCTAAATATTTCAATTTTATATAAGATTTGATGTCATCCGTAAGTAAATATAAATATTGAAATGAAACTATTAATGATATTAACTAAAAGTTATTTAAAATTATTTATTCCTTTTTAAAATATTCAAAGTTTATAATAGTGACATATTATTTCTTTTCATGCAACACTGAGATTAAGAATATTATGGTTGAAAATTTTAAATTTTTTGTAGATTATTACCTTAATATTTTATTCACTTTATTTTATTTCATTATAAGGGAGAAAATATTATAAGACAGCTTTTAAAACGCTCTTATTAATCGTAGAATAAACATGGCACGTGGAAAGCTGCAGTCGCTATTTCAAGGACATGAACGGTGAAATTTGTTTATTTTAAGATTAATAATTGCGAATCGCGTAGTATAAATTAATAATTTTAAAGGACTGCTCTTCTCAATCAAGTGAAAAGAGGTTGTTTAAAAAGTATGCACAAGAAATTAAAAAAAACCATGCAAAACTTTTTTATTTTTATGTCTTAGAAATCTGAAAGAAATTAATAAATAAATTGATTATGAAGTTCCTGATTTAAAAAATTAGCAGTCAAAGGATTAATAAAATAATTTAATAACAAATAATTAATTTAATAAAAACTAATTTAAGAGTCTTTGTAAAAAAAATTAACCTTGAATAAAACTAAAAATTTTAGAATAAAACGAACAGTTAAATTACTGGCAGAAGTTTTTAATACTTTATTATTTAATCAGAAAATCCTTATATTTGCTTATTTAAAATCATGAATTTTAAAAATGTTTAAGAAGTTCCAATACTCTGTAACGTACAGTGTATTGGAACTTCTTAAAAGCTAGTTTTATTCTTAAAATGCAACAATATATGAATCTTTGAAAAAAATATTAATTTTAAACAATTTGTTTGTTACATAGTTTAACCAGCTAAAGCATTCACTGAGACAAATAAAAATTTATATAGTTTTTAATCACTAAGCTAATTCTATCAGAGTTGTAGGAAAAGAATAAAAGTTTCATAAAAAAAATTTATTTCAGTTTTATTAAACATGAAATAAAATATAATATGTTAAACTCATTAATGTAAAAATAGTAAAATAAAGAAAAAAATTATTGTAAGACTGTCTTCACCTATCATTTATGTGATTTAACAAACCACACATCTGACTGCGCTAACTATCTTACACTTCATTAAATAACCATTTCTATTCCCCCTTTTTTCTACCAGAAATGAAAACTTTCTAACACCTCTTCTCAGAAAAAATCCCTCACTTAACTTATTAAAACTAAATATACTTTACACGAAACCAGACAAAACCGTTAGAATAAAGAACTTAAAAAAAAAATCAGATCGAAAAAGAAAGACCGAATAAAAATCCATTAAAAGAAATAAAAGCGAACCACAAACGATATAATAATACTGAGAAGAAGAAGAAGAGGAATGAAAAAAAAAGTACCAAAAAGGAAAACGATTCCAAACGAATGAAAAAAAAAAAAAAAAAGAAGAAAGAATCATCAAAATTGCTCCTTCCCATGTCCGCCGCATAACCAAAGACGTCAGAATCTTAAGAAACCTCAATCCACGGGGATTTGATGCCCCAGATCCCATAATCCGAGTCAATGATACCTTTTCTGCACTTCTCCGTAGTAATTAGGAGAGTTTTCTCTCTTTTTGGAAAAGCCCTTCTAATGCAGGACGAGCTTAAACACATTACTATGCCTAATTAAACACAGTCTATGCTTTTGATCAATGCTTTCTGAGCAGCTCTGATTTTTACCATCAAGTGATAGCTTGTTGCTCGCTTTTTGACGTTTGCTTTCGTGTGGCTGGTTGGAGGTTGAGGTTTATTAATGGAACGGTGTTTTCTGGCGTGTAGGACTGCCGACTGAAAGTTTCTAAATAATGGACTTTGTTGTGTGAAAAGCCGGAATTTTCCTGGAAAAAAATGATTCGGGACTCGTAAGGAAAAGCCTTTTCGTTCCTTCGTCAGATTTTGTGTCGTGAAAGCATTTTTAAAAACCGATGCACGATTATATCTATAAAGAAACTAGCTTCGTTATTTACTCTGCACCCCAAGAATGAAGCTAAGTTAGGGGGTAGAAATATTAATATATTTTAAAACCACATTACAAAAAATAGCGGCCTTACTATCACTCTTTTAAATATGTTTTATTTTAATTCACTTTCGATTTTTAATACGCCGCGGTAGCCTAGCGGATTCGAGACCAGGGTTGTTTTTTTCGAGACGTGGGTCTGAGCCCTGATACTACTGAAGACTCGTCGTGTAGGGCTGCTGATGCACATTAAATCTATCGAAGTCCTAAATCCTCCCGTTGGCGTGAAGCACGTTAAATCTGTCGGGACCCACAGTCCTCCCGTTGGCGTGGTGGGGATGTTAGGAGAGGGGGTGCCAGCTCAAGTGTCGTCCTCGTCACTTGACTGTGGCTCAAAATTACGAGGTCCGCCACCAATAGCTCTCGTGTTGCTTTTAGTGCGAAGTTAATAAGAACTAAACTAAGCTAAACTAAATCTCCCGTTGGCGTGGTGTAGAAATTTAGGGAGGAAGGTGCCAGCTCAAGTGTCATTATCGTCACTTGACTTAAGTTTAAAATAAAGAGGTCCATCGCCAATATATCTCGTATTGCTTATCAAGGCAATGTTAATAAACAATCACAATCGGTCTTTGTTTTGCAACACATAGATTAGAAATCACAAATTTATAGATGGAATTCCTATGGTTCTACGAGTTTTATTTCTAGACTTCAAAATTTTATTTTTAAGAAAAGAATTGTTTTATAGTAATATGTTGATTTTACTTTTAAAATAAAATGCTTTGAAGAAACCAAAATAATGACAAATTGATCCGCTCGTCAATCATGTTTCTAACGTATTTTGTTTCAAAAAATATAATAAATATAAGACACACATTTTGCATTAACGTTAAACTTACTGAAATAATTTTAAGCATAATTAAATGAAAAATACGACAAATTGAAAAATAACTTGGTTTTATTAGAACTAATGGTCGAGCGAAAGCAAACGCAAACAAAATTTTAAAAAAAAAAGTTTTTCATATAAACCCCATTCAAGGAGAAATTTACGGATAAATTATGATAATTCACTTACACATAGGATAAAACATGTCTAATTTTTCCAACAAGTTTTATTTTAATCCATCCAAACTTTAAAAAAGCTGGATGTTAAATCTAAAAAAGCTTCAATCCATCCAAACTTTAAAAACTATCGGGATTTTATAAGGCTAACAGAATTGCAGAATGAGTGAAAAGTCAATTTGTTGCCGAATGAGATTTCAGCTACAATCAAGAGACATTTTTTAGTCTTTGAAACGAATCTAATTGAAATCTCGTGTGGACACATCACTTAAAATATGTACGAGAGAATATCATCAATGAAATTTTAGCTGTCATGTCTTCAAGAATACCCATATTTAGCTGAAAGTGCTGTAAAATTTCTGAAGTTTTTTGTCACGCCCTATAAATTTTAAGCCGGATTTTAAACACCGATTTTACAAAAACTAAATTTAGATACAGTTTCTAATTCAAGCCGACCTGAGAATTAAGTGGTCCTTTTTGTCAAAATGTGAAGTTTTTGGTTAGATAAAAAACAGCTTTGAGCTTTTCATTAATGATTTGATCTTATTAAAAACCCCTTTCTGCACTTATTTTCGAGAAAAATTTCAAACAAAAAAATTGTTTCAGTGCATGAGAATTATATTGACATCTATATATTGTTTTATTTTACCTAAAAGTCTCGAAATAGGCGTTAAAATTTTTGTATATCACGAAAAAGAATTTTAAAAATAACTGGGTTGCAAAAGAAAGAAAAGTTTGGGTAAAACTGATTTAAACTATAATACATCTTCGTAGAGCTTTAAAGCATTTTTTAGAAAATTTCTCTTGCTCTACTGTACTTTTTGAAATAAATTTAAATAATAAAATCATCGATAAAAAAAAGACAATGAAGAGTTTTTAATACATTAGTATATGAATTATACATCGAAACCCCATTAACAATTAAATGTTTTATTGATTAAATATTAACTAGAAATATCATAATAGTACACTTCCGGGATTCCACTTTGGGATGCTAAGAGAATAGAGAGAAATATATATTTATAAAAATATTTTAAAAAGCATCATGCACTTTTTGAGTTACAACGTAAGAGAAAAAGCAAAAAAATGTAATATTTGCAACGACAATAACTTTTTATAGGGTATCTTAAAAAATGTAAGTTATTTTTATAGATATGCATCAAAAAAACTTTCATTATTTTCTTCCGAAGAATTAATGAAGTTAAGCATAGGTTGAATTATTAAACAAATTCTAACAATTTTGTACGATGTGAAAGGTTCAAGGTATGTTTTAAGATTAATTCAACTCAAAAACTATTTTATTCCAGAAAAAATCTTTCAAAAATGGCGAAAAATCAGGTAATAGCTATTTGATGTAATATTTCTATAACTTTTTGTCATTTCTTTTGCAATACGTGAGTAACACGGCTTTATTTTAAACAACACTTACAACTCGAATGTCGCATGAAGGGGATACAAAACCATAATAATCACAGCAACATAAAAAAATGTATTATCTTATTTTAATTGCATGACTTTATTTAATATACGCATTCAACTTCATAGCTCTAGTTACAATATTCAGCGAATTATTTAAATTTTCTGTAACACTGCGCCAAATCCTTTTATTGACTTTCACTAACTTTGTTACTTTGGTCTACTCGCAGCTTTCTCTTCACTAATCTTGGAGTTTTTTTTGTAAAATGAATTGCATGAAATTACAATTCCTTGCCAACCAAATGAAACGTGATCAGGTAAATTATTTGAAAATTAGAAATGTAATTAACTGAATTATAGATTCTGATATATAAACGAAATTGAGTTGAAGGAAAAGAGAAAGGAAGCTGATTATAACGACAAGCTGATAAATGTATTTAAATTGGGGTGGATAATTATAATTAATCGTTGATAACAAAATTGATAGGAAGGGACTTCTGATTAGATTAATAAGAGTCGATTCTATTATAATTAATAATAGGGTTGAAGTAACCAGCAGTATTATAAAGCTTTAATTATAGCCAAAAATAATCGAGAGAGACTTAATTTTTTTTATTTATTATTTTTAAGACTTATTTAAATCTTCTTCAACAATGAGAATTATATTCAATTGACCATCAAATTTTTAAGCAGCATTTTCTCAGTTTTTTTTATTTTTTATTTTTTATTTCTCATGACATCCATCAGAAAGACTAAAACATTTTACAGTCAATATAAATTTGAATTTTTTTTTCTAATTATTTTGTATAACATGTTTGTAGATTTTGTGCATGGGATAAAGATTTAGAATAATAGTAATTTTTTAAAAAAATCACATGTTTCCCCCTAAAAACAGATACAGCTTTTTTTTTTTTTTTTTTTTGTGTCTGACAGTAAATTGTAAAACTATAAATAACTCTTGTATAACTAAATCTACACTCAAAATTGTGAGAAGCACTTCTAAGAAATTGGGGGGAAATTACTTTAAATATTACAATTTGTAGGAATAGAAGGAATTTTAAATAAATGTTTGTTTACAATGAAGTTTTTTTCCTCTGAAGTATATATTTTTATGTGTGTTCATATATGGTGGATAAAAAGTTTTTCTTATAAATTATTAATTTTAAAAAGTATGCTCGCGGGATAGAGTTACCTCCTTAAAAACAAGTCTATAATGAGTCTTCTCCTATACCTTTAATAAAAAATATTTGTATAAATATATATTTCAGTTTATATTAATAGTTAGGAAGCTTTTCGCGAACTCATAAGAAATTATCATATTCGCATATTGTTAAATTATAAATACAATGTAGTAATATTATTTAAAAAAATAAACAATGAATAAAAATTTCAGAAACATGAAAGTCAGAAAAATCCATTGACGAAATTTTTAATAAATACTTTCACTTTTTAAATTTTTTTTGTAAAAAAAGCATGTAATCTTTATCAAAGTTTAAATAATAATTCCTAATACCCTTTTGAATAAATTTCGTCTCGTTCTATTATTAAAGAATTATCTATGACAATCTTAAAGGCAACAAACCCAGCCTTTGAAATAAGTAACCGTCACTTCTTTCCTCACCCCTTCCCCAGACAATTTATAATAAACCCTTAATATTCCAGAGAGGTGCTTCAATTTCGCAAAAACTTATTCTCCAGCGTGCCGATAACTGCACATTAATGCTTCATCGACATGAGATATCACATCTTTCCAAACACAGCTCTCCACCCCCCAACCTACCAAAAACGTTCCCGTAATAAAGTGCGACACTCCCTTAAATAAACACTTTAAATTCCCCAAACCTGGATGACAAACATCAAGGCCCACATTCCCGCCAACCAATTATAAAAGCCCTCCCTTTGCCTTCAAGTCAGAGAGAGAAACCCGGGCCTTTATGTCAGCCACGTTTAAAGCATTAGTCCGTTCTTGTAATATATAGCCTCCTCCGTACGAGCCGCGGGAGTCTATCTAATGATTTCAGAATCACCATAGAAAACCCCCCTCCCTTCCAACTAAACAGGGAGGCACCAGCTACTGTTCATTATTTATCTCCACCCCCCTTCCTGGGTTGTCGTCAGAGGACAGTCTCCTAACCGCGCACCGTGGAGCATTCAGACATCCCAATTTATCTTGCTTTATTCGCGCGCAAAGGAAGGCAAAAGCCTTTACAGGGGTCAGTGACAACCTCCCTTGTTGGAAGTGTTCAACCCTTTCGGCTCAAGGGATATCCACCATTGTCTCACGCCATTCATAAATATTTAGAATTGCAGTCTGTGGCGGATGGTGGAATGAGAGAAGAAAGGCTTAATCCAGGGGATGACCACTTATCCCCACCCCCCTGGGTTTGGAACACCTTCCCTCAGGAGGGAAGGGAGAGTGTTTAAAGAGAGAAGAGAGGAAGGTTGTTTATTTACCGCTCGGAGAAATGCAGGGAAACACGATTTTAAAACCGCGTGTCGCCTCGAATTAGCATTGTTAGCAACTTCTCCTGAAGGTAACAGTTTTGGACGAGGATGATTTTAAAGCTGGTTTTACGAATGGCGGCTTTTTCCCGAGAAACGGGCTTTTCTGTGCGAGAAATTTAAGGCACTGCTGATAATGCAAGCGAGCGCTGCCACTTTCGTTTCGGAAGTGGTGGTCTTATCTTGATATAGTTTTCGAATTTATGTAAAATTTTTGGAAGAGTTGTTTCTCTAGACATGCTGGAAAAGTTGGTTTAAACTCTTACCAATATTTCGGGTTGGTTTCAGTTCATTTTATGCGTAACTGGTGTCCGAGCGAAATGTTTCTGGAAATTCTTCAGTTATACGGAAGTTTTTAATGTCATTGCGTAACTATATAAAATAAAGTCTACTTTTAAAAAGATTAGGTACTATGGAAAAGGAATGTTTTGAATCAACACCATTGAAGTTTCAAAATCTTGAAAGATATGGTTGCTTTAGTAGAGTTACTTATTTGAAAATATTACCATGCTTTTCAAACGAGTTTAACAACCTGTTTCTTGTTTAATTTCTTAAATGAGGATCTAAAAATAACTTTAACTTAAATAATTTCTATAAATCTCTCACAACTATCATAACAATTCAATACTAAAGTTAAATTCAGTTATTATTACTTTTTTACGTGTTTTAATATTAACAAAACATGTCAATAACGCGACTTTAAGATACAATTAAAAATAATTTTTCTGTGAGGAAAATACGATAAAAAAGCTGAAAAACTAAAAATAAGACATCAATCTATCGAAATGAATTAAATTAAAAATATACCAATCAAATGCAATTATAAAATATATATTTTGCAATGAAAATCAACTTCTCTGCCAAACATAAACAATAGTTACTGAAATCAGATGCTGAAAACTGAAAAAAAAAAAAAAAAAAAAAAAAATTAAGTTCATTGTAATTTAAAGAAGTTATTTTGTGAAAACCAAACTATCGCAGTGAATAATTCAGAGTTCAAGTATAAAAGTGAAGTTAAATTCCTATAAGAAATAACTAATTTGTAATCACATAAATTTTAATGATTAAAACTACGACATTTAATTCATGTGAGAGAAAAATTATTTACAGTGTTCCAAAAATAAAAAATAAATATTCAAAGAACCAAGATATTATAAATATCTTGGTTCGACTAATTTGTTTATTAGTCTACCTTGTAAGACGGCATTTTGTCTCCTCGTGTAACATTGTAAATAAGTAATTGCAATACACAAACACAATAATAGACATCGAGCTGTTAAAATAAAAACATTTTATGTCTTGATATGTGATTACAGTTAATATATAAAGTATATCGTTTGTGTATGTGTTTGTACTACTGTTCATATATATCCCTGCATTTTTTTTTTGGTAAAGGACAATTTTCTAATATATATAATAAAAAGGAAAATTTCTTTATTTAATTACTTACTGGATTGAAATAAAACTCTCATAAATAGTTTTTAATTTATTGAATGATGCATTAGTTTAATTTCTATGAAATCAGGAATCCATGAATTGATTGAAAATAGGGTTAAGTTGCTCAAAATTTCAAGACAACTCAAAGGCTTCAAATTTTATTTTGAGACCTTCAAGCTGTTTAGTTATTATTACAGTTATATATTGGGGGTCAAACGATTTCGAATACCAATGTTTTCTTCTATTATTTTTTTTAATTGATCTTTTCTTATTATGCTAAATATGTGTATAACATTAAATATGCTTACCAACTGAATGATTAAAAACTTGAGCTTCTGATATTTCTATTTTAATCACGGAAACAAAGTTTCAGTTTTAAAAAAAAATATTTACTTTTTCCACTCAGCGCCAGGCATGTAAGACATAACTTGATGTTTTGAAAATTGTACTTGAAAGCAGTGGTGGATCTAAGCCTATCGAGGCACAGGGCAAAAATTATATATATATATGTGTGTGTGTGTGTATCTCAACATTTAAGTAATATAAAATAGATAAAAGGACTTAAGAATGAAGAAAAAACAACTTAAATCAATAAAACAAGCATACATTTAAAAGAGCTTATTAATCTGTCCTTTTGGTGTTTAAAAAGGATAAAATTTTCTGTCAATAAAAAAAAGCTAATTTTTTTTGCTCGAATTTCTCTTATAAATTATAGCATCAGACCTTCTAACATAAACTAATATACTTAAACACGGCACCTTTGTATATAATCATCTTTCTAGAGTACAAAATCCATTTTAATATTCCTAAGCATAGGTACATATACTTAAAACATGAAGGTTCTTCAAAGACCCTCTTCCCCCTCGATCAGAGGCCTGGGGGGGGGTGCGCACTCTCCTCGGTACGCCAACGCTTGAAAGTACAATCAAAAATGAATTTAAAAACATTTAGCTATGTTCAATTCGTAATTGTGTTGTGTTCTGATTGTGCTTTTAAGAAATACTCGTATGTTTTCATCATATTATCCTAATATGCCGTTATAATTTTTCAATAATATATTTTACGGAAAAGTTAAAAAAAAATACTTAAAATAGGTTGCAAGTTTGTATTTAAAATCCAATATTTTAAAAAGAGTTAAGTTTCTTATAGTCTGAAGCCTAGCTATTTCACATCATTTAATAGCTTTCGTGTTTCTTCAGTATATCATTCAAACCAAAAAATAAACCAATCGATTTTCCCCTCTTTTACTGATCATCAGCGTTTGCAATTTTAATTTTTTAAATTATTATAATGTAATGAATATGACGTAAAGTATTTAAATATCTGAAAGCCTGACCAAAGAATAATTAAATTAAAACAAGTATTTTCTTTTTAAAACACGGTGAGTAAAATACTTTTAAAAGCGATGCACATCGCAGTCAAATGTTAGATAAATTGAGTGATTAATCAATAGTTGAAAATGCTGTTATGGTATATGTGATGGATTTCATTTCAATATTGCTTGTTTATAGACGTCACTATTTAAAAGTAATACGAATATTTGGTCAATATATTTGTAATTTTGAACCAAGGTCATACGACAAGGACGACACCACACACGTGAAACTTGTACACCTCATTTACCATTTCAATATTAAAATACGAGGTGTATAAACTTTATGATAGTTACAACTTAATGAAAGTATCATAGTATTAATTGTTTATTAAAATATTTATCGAGATAAGTATTGAAAAACTATGAATAATTATTTATCATTTTAAAATTCTTATCGTAATATTAAGTATTAAAAAAGGAGTTTCATTAGAGGGGAGTTGAAAGAAAAAAAAACTAAAAATTTAATTAAATATATGAAATACTGTGTAAATGCATAAGAGTTACAAAATTTTTAAGCGATGAAACTTCGATCTGAAAGATTTAGGTGTAATAATAAATTGAACAATCAAATCAACAAATATGTAATTGTTATTGTACTGTTTATAAATAGTTCAGATGTTGTTTATAAACTTTCAAAAATCAATATTCTTGGTATTTTTTAATTCTAAATCTAATAAAATTATCAGCCATGAAATTCGAATAAATATTAATCTAAGCTCCACCTTCTTAGTCAAACAAATAAAATTCCTTCAAACAATATCTGATCAGTATTAAATTTTCCTATAAGAAGCGCGAATAAAATTTCAGAGCATTTTCTATAGAAGCAAATCTAGCATTTGATCTGCCAAACGTACAAAGCAAAATCATTTCAGACCCCATTCCTTTTCCCCAAAACCTACGGACAAAGAACAAAATTCTTTATACTTATTCCCCGAGCAACATACGGATGACCAGTCATGTTTAAGGAACAAACAAACAAAAACAACCAAGGTAGAGAAAAACTATATATATTAAGCGCAACGTACGCTTTTTTTTTTTTTTTTTTTATGTCCAAAAGAATCTTCTACAACTCCCACTGGAGACCGAGACCAAAAAGAAAGAGACCCAACTCCTCAGATTAAAGGTCGACGAAGCAAAACACGATTCGAAGAGACAGCCCGGAGACTGTGGGACTGGGAAGCTTCTATTGGAACAACTAACTAGAAAAGCGTATGTGCTCTACAGATATATATGGCACTGTGTATGTGTCCATCGACAAAGTTCTGGTTGTTTCTTTTGTATTTTTCAAACTGTCCGTGTAGGGGTTCTTTGTTCATCAATATCAACTTCTGGCGAGATGAAAGTCTTGATTTAAAGGGGAAGGAATAAAGGGTGTCTGCAAGAAGGAGGAGGGGGAGGTGAGGATTGGAAGTGAAGTGACAGGAAAAACAATTTGAACAGAAGTTCGGACACGCAGTGGACATCTCCGGGGACAGGTTGCTAATATGTAGACTGCCATTCATTTCTTCAACCCCCCCCCCTCCTTCTTCTCTTCCTACATGTTCTGGTAGTGCTCAATGTATCATTTTTTCACTGTCGCTCAGTAGCATTTGGCGATAAAAATGTGAGGTTTGCAATAAATTTTGGCGATTTATAAGCTATGTCGTTTTAATGGATATACCATTTGTATTTATTTATTATTAATAATAGTCTTGTGAGACGTTGGGCTATTCGCAATTTTCTCTTCACTAGTATTGTGGACTTTTTTGTAATTTGAGTTGCATAAAATTCTAACTTCTTACCAACCAAACGAAGAGTGATTTATTATAATTAATCATTGGCAGTAAAATTGGCTGGAAAACGCTCCTTTTTATAATAATAAGAGTCATATACTTATAATCAAAAACTGTATCAATTGGTGCGAGTGAATTGGTAAGCTAAGACTTCATTGTTTAATTCTAAGTTAAGATTCAGGCGAGTTAAGAGAGATTCGAGAAAGAGGAACCTTATATGGGGAGATAGTTAATATACCGCGTTGGCCATTTTATGACGTCTTTTCAACGTCATCATTTCATTTTTTATAACATCATTTGGGAACTTACTGGCTTTTTAATAAAACTTTTTGACGTACTTTGAATTGAATAATGAAGGGCATCTACTATATTCTTTGTTGCTTTTCTTTCATTTTTCGCATTAATATCTTGAAAAGTATTTACAATTATGTGAAGGGGCTCTGATAAATAAATTGCGTTTTTAAATTATAAAACCTCAAGCTGGTAATAAATTCGCTACTAAACAACAAAAATTATTGACAAAATTGTTTTTAAATAAACCATTTCCATGAAATTCCTCATTATTGTTTAGAACAACGAAAAAATACATCCTAAAAGTGGTCCTTAATAAAATGTGAAAATCGCTTATTAGGTAAGTTTGTAAACAAAGTCTGAAATTATTTTTAGTTTTTCTATGTACTTTTAAAATAGTGATAGTAAACTCGCGATTTAACACTCAAGATTAGAATAAAATACAGAATAATAACATTAGCATGATTACCGATAGAAAGTATTGATAGATTGCATAAATAACGGCGTTAACTTTTCTGCGTTTCCTTTTACAGGTGAATTTAAAAAAGAATTAAGATTGAAAATAAGAACAAATCAGTATGAACATATACTTATAAGATTTAAATTCCTGTTAACAGTTTTTAATAGATTCTTCTCCTCATCTACAAAAGTTACTTATTATAATAAAAATACGTACAATTTACGTAGTTATTACGGTAATGAATTCTTGTTTTACAATATATGTACTTATTTTCGCATGAATAAAACAAAACAATTAATGGTTTTTAAAACAGATTTTGAAAATATATTAATAGTAATCAAAGCACGAAAATTTTAGATTACAAGGATTTAAGCCCATTCTAAATAATTCTATTTTCGAATAATATATAATACTTTAAAATAATATAAAAATTACTTCTAGTGATAAGTACAATGATTAGAATGGTTATCATTTGATAATGAAGTAAATGGCTTAAGTAAGTATTTTTGAAATTTAAAAACTTACTAGAACAGTTCCTCCAAAAAGTGTAATAGATTTCTTCAAAGATGAGCACAAAAGCAAAACTAACTTTTTGTATATTTTCCTATTAAATCTGCAGAATAAAAAGCCAATACTTGAAGTAAGATTATTTGCAAACGCATTGCTGCTGTTTATTTGTATATACGAATCGTAGATTTTTTTTTATCAGTATTAAAAAATGAAAAGCTTACAATCACTATGTAATGAGCAAATTAAGAATGGAATAGCACTGTTTAAAGACCAATTTCATTGTTTTCATATTAGATGCTTATACTTGTTAAGATTAAACATATCAATATATATATATATAAAGATTTTTTATCGTTCAAATTATTATATGCTTATTTCGCAAACAATAGGTAAATTTTGGGATTGGGACTCAAATTATCAAAAATTCTGGTGAGGAAGTTTGGAGAATGAAGTATCATAAAAAGTCATCTTCAATAGCACCATAGAGTTTTCGAGAGCAATATAGAGTCATCTTCCTACGTCCTTTTCTTGTAGTACGTTACGTAGCTCTAGTCTTTGCAGTAGTATGTTGTGTAATTCTAGACTTTCCAGTGATATATTGTGTAGCTCTATAGTTTTTCCAGTCTTTCAAGTAGTTTATGTAGTTCTCTAGTCTTTCCATCGTCTTTTTTTAGTAGTCAGTTAAGTAGCTTTGTTTTTAATTAACATCAAATGTAATTATAAACAAAATATTAAATAGTTACTTTTGATAATTTTATCATCGGAGTATAATTAGACAAGAAAAATTAAAAATCGAGTTTAAAAAACCTAACGATCCATTAATATTATTCTGAATTTTGTCAAACGAAACCATAGCACATTCCAAGTTGATCAAAAAACGTCCAGTATTTTTTTAAATATCAACCGACAACGAAAAAGCAAAAAAAAAAAAAAAAAAAATGAATCTTAAGAGCAAAGATGGTACCGCCTGTTCAGAAAATGAGCCACGAAAGCCAATGTCAAAGTTGCAAACTTCGGCAGCAACGAGTCGTCGGTTCTTGACAAAATTCCACTGAAGAACATTGAGTGGAATAAGGGGAAACTAATCCAACTTATAGCCTTTAATGTGGAGGACAGCTTAGCTTGAAGAATAAAGAATTACATCAAACAAAATGTTCTCAAAATCTAATTGATGTTCATTGAAAACGAGGAATCTCTCCAGTAATCTTCAATCAGAATTAAAAATAAAAAGAACCATCCTACCGCGACGATAATTAAATCAACAAAACAAAATTAAACGTTATAAGAACAAACGCAAATCTCAAATAAAAAGCTCACAAATCCTAGGAATGAAATACGGTATGTTTCTTATACAGTTTCTGAGAACTTTGACTTTCGTCCAGAAGGTTTTAAACAATGTATAGTAAAAGCTAACAATACCGTCTATTCGCACTCTCACACACACAAAAAAAATCCATTCCTCTTCGCCAAGATAGCGCTATGTTGCCAAATAAAGCAGCCCATTTGCGCTTCAAGAGTCCATGCGTCACGCCTCGCCAGCTTCTGGTAGGGAAAAATATTAACTTTTGATTGGAATTGACGCCGGAACCTGTGATAAATGGAGGCGCGTTATTGGAAGCACCCGATGATTGGAGAGACGGCCGCGGCCACGTGCGGACGCGACGGGCGACAATTGTGTCGCGTCGACTCCCGCCGCGTCCGTTATTGCGAGAGCCCACTGATAAATATGCCAATAAAAAAAATAGAGGTTCGGTTTACACTGTTATAGATAGATGATATCGGACAAAGGGTGGACACTTCCAATATGGAGTTTTTCAGTTAATGTTCTTCCGTAGAGATTTATTCGCTAATATAGATAGGGGTTGGGATTTTTTTCGGTGATGGTTAAGAGATATTGGAAGGCAGCGTAATTGCTTGACAAAATGTAAATGTGTAGTGTAAATTATGTTTTAATATTGTTATAACTAAATATTTATTTTTAGCTAAAAATGAATAATTTTAGGACTACATAATGATAAGATACGCTTCTTGTTTTGCAATATACAAATAATTTTTAAGAGGTTCTATCAACCATGCTTCTGAATTGAAATTAAAAATTTATTGAAATAATGTAAAACGTAATCAGGAAATACAACCTAGAATCATTAATCGTAATGAAATTAATAAGTTTAACTGGAATAAAAAAAAAATTTAGCACTGAAATTACACTGTTGGCTCATGCTGACAAACTTCACTTTTAATCCACAGTCTAATGACGAGGATGTCAACTAAACTGGCACTTCATTCCCCTCACTTGACCTTGAGGATTAGGAGGCCAAGTATTATCTAACACCTAGAAGCTCCCAACACATGGAAGGCTGAAATCTCTTCAAAAATCAAGATGTGAATAACTTTTGAGAAAATTATTATTAGTTTGTTATCAGAATCTAAAAATCGAGCTCAGAATTTTAATTGTGAAAAATACACAACTGATGTCAATGTGTGAAAACTATTCATCGTTACTATGCAAATAAAGCTTTCCTTATCTTCACACAAGGGTCAAATGTCTTAATGCCTTGCCTTATGTCACAAAAGTCATTTAATTTAAAAAATCTTCATAAGACAATAATATTGACTTTTGACTTCTGTCAAAGGTACACCAAGAACTAGAAGACTACGTCCGACTCGTATTTAGGCCATCCTTGGTCGCGTTCAGGAAAGCATGACAGGAAAACGAGGAACATTGACTGGACATCGTTCTCGAGAATTTGGAACCAGTCTTCACATTTCCCCTTGAACGCACTGCACCAGATATTTTCCTCTGGGGCACGTTAAGGATCGCATTTCCTCCAATAATTCTAAAACCATTGCTCGTCTCAAGACCAATATCAATCAAGAGATATTGTACTCTTTTTGTGATAAATGTGGTGAACAAATTCCGCATTTGCAAACGGGACAGTGGTATTCGTCTTAGAAATATTGTTTTCTATACCTAGTTTTCTAAAATTTCTCATCCTTGACCGATTTCAGGCAAGCGTAATAGAAAAACTAGGCACCTCGACTAAACGTCGTTCTCTAAAATTGGGAATCCGCCCTCATGTTACCCTGATCTCACTGCATCAGATATTTTTCTCTGGGGAACGTTAATGATCGTATTTTCTCCAATAATCCTAAAACCATTGATCTGCTTGTGACGTTAGGCTATTCGCGATTTTCTCTTCACTAATCATCGGGACTTTAATTGCAATCGATAGCATGAAATAACAATTTCTTCCCAACCCAAATGAAATGTGATTATATTAATTAGGTGCAGGTGGAAATAAAGTGAAGTAATTTAGTTATAATGATATATAAGAAAAGTGAAATTTTGAGGAAAGCGAGAGAGTGTGGTTTTAACTCTGAGAATAATTTTAACAAGAAGCCGATAATATCAAAAGTAGTTACTAACTATAGCTGTCACAGAGAATTTGACTGATTAAAACAACTCCAACTGGAAAGGTTTGGTAAGAGCGTGTTATTTCAGTAAATTTTAAAATTTTGGGCAAATCTTAGAGTCCAAAGAGAGCTATAACCCATTAAATATTATATTATAATAATTGATAAATAAATAGTTTCGTTGGAACAGACTTATGTGTCTTTGGATCAGTTATTGACTTTTAGAGTTAGTTACATTTAATTATACTATGGCACAAGCGTCGGATAGAAATAATCGTACGTTATAAGCTTAAGACCAATATCAATCACGAGATATAGTAATTGATATTGTACTTTTTTGTGATAAATGTGGTGAACAAATTCCGCATTTGCGAACAGGACAGTGTTGCCCGTCAGAAAAATATTGTTTTCTGTACCTAATTATAAAAAATTTCTAAGCAGTGTATAAAATCATGCATGTAAATGAATATATTCTATTATAAAATATTAAAAATTGTAATATTAATTTCAAACTGTAAAGCGACTTTTTGTATTTATCAAGATTGCTTTCGTTAGACGCTAACTTTGACCTTGCGAATCTTTAAGCCGCTACTCTACAACACAGTCTTCTGCAATTCAACTTATCTGACGCGTATTAAAAAATGGAATCTCCAACAATCAGTTTTAGAGGGTTATTATGCATCAATAAGGCAACAAATAAATATAAATTTTTAGAAGCATTAGAATTAAATTAAGATACTTAGAATAAAATGTTTCAAGTTTTCATAAGTTTTCAATAACCGATGCACCTTTATGAGTATTAAAATTATGAGCAACCCAATAGTAACAAATCAAATAATCAATAACATAAACTCAATAATATTAAAAAAGGGATTTGTAACTATAAAATTTATTTATAGCTTAATTTTTTTTTATTTATTTATGACTTATCTATATAGTTATAAAATCTTTTTAGTTATTAATTTTAAGTAAGGCATTAGCAAATTTTTTTCGCAAGGGACTAAATCGTAAAATTTTTAGGCTTGGCGGGCTAGGTCACAAAATCTATATCTGCGTGAGCAATTTTACTCATACAGCAAAAACAATTGCAACAACAAAATTTTAAATTGGCTATACTAGTTTTGTTTTAACATGTGTAAGCCTTTTTTCCTGTTCAGTTCAGTTCTCCAATAATTAGAATGAGCCCAGGCTCTACAGAAGCAAGTACTATGGAGAAAAAGAATATACCTTCCGAAAATTCCCAATGGCTTGTTGTTTTCAGAATCAAAACATTCTAAAATACAAAAACTTTGCCAATGCTACTAAAAAATTAATAAGTAAAAACAAACGATTATGGCATAAAAATCAATTATTAAATTAAATATTAAAATAAGGGAATATGGAAAAAAGGAAAAATTATTAAAGTAGACAATACTGTTAAAGTAGACAATATAGTTAAAGTTAAGTAGTTAAATTCTAGTAGTAGAAAGAGAGAGTTAAGTAGTTAAATATTAAGGGGTAGTTAAGTAGTTAAATATTAAGGAGTAGTTAAATAGTTAAATATTAAGGAGTAGTTAAGAAGTTAAATATTGTGTAGTATAGTAGTTAAGTAGTTAAATATTAAGCAGTAAAGTAGTTAAATACTAAATTAAACATCTTTGCAATGTAAGTATAGCTTAATTATTGCAATCTTATTGTATTATGTCAGTCTTTTTAACCTAACACGACGGATCCTTTTTTTCGTGCCCCTGCATTTTTGTTTACACAATTTTCTCAAAACAACAGCATTTTAGTACATGTTAAAAAACTAGACTCGTTTTCTTAAAATTAGGAAGCGATATTTTTATGTAATATTTATATTCACATGCTGACATTTGTTAAAAAAATCATTTATTAACAAACGTATTATAAGACTTTTTAAATTTCGCGCAAATGCGATGAATGAAACGGTTTTTCAGAGAAAATATTTTATCACACTGTATTATTATCTAAACTTTTAATAATAATCTACATTGATATTTCGTATACTTTATTTTCGAAAATGAATTTCACATTGGTTCCTCAATGCAGATAAAAACACTGAGCACGTGACTTAATAAACACTATTTATTTTTGAAAGATATTTAAGGAATTTTATTAGTACCATTTCTTCAGGCAAGATTTGTAGCATAACATCATATTGCAGACCAATCATTTTCTCGTTGAACGTCCTAGAAAAGCTCCTGAATTGCTCAACCAAATGGATTTTGAGAGGTCCGACGCGAGTCGTGTGGCTTCTAAATACGACGTTAATAAGCAGTCTATAAACCAATCAGAATATGAATTTCGAAATATAGAAGTACATCTAAAGTTTTTATTTAGATGTGAAAAATGTTGTTGTGATTTGTTACATATCTCAATGGTTGCACCGCGTAGCTTGATTTATTTAAAAAAAATTTCAGGTAAATAAAGAAAAAACAATTTTAAGCTGCTGATAGGGTTAAAAACTGACGGCGAATAGCAGCTTTACCAACCTTTGGAATAGAATATTGAATATCTTTAAACGAAGAATCAAAAGAGAAGAATCAGTATAATATATAAACATTGGCTTTTTTCCCCATTAAAATCATATTAAAAGGTTATTCCAGTGATCTGTCCAATTTGGTCGAATTACTAATGACAACATATCTAACCTGATAGCCCATTTCTTGTGTTTCATTATCGCTCCGCCGAAGCCCAGTTCGATAATGTAGCCTCCATTATACCGCAAGAGGATGGTCAATGATAGAACTCCAGTGAACCCTCGAAAACCACTGATCATGAAACTCGCGACCTTAAACATCGGCATTTTATTTATTTATTTATTTATTTTTTGAAGGAGAACATGTTTTATCTCTAAATTTATATTTATCGAGAAGGAGCTCAGTTCTTAACCTTTTACTCTAGAAAGGTTCCGTTGCGTACACTTGTTTGTTACCATTACATATATATATATATATATATATATATAAAGAGAGAGAGAGAGAGAGAGAGAGAAATGAATCATTTTTATGATGCAAAATAGGTATGTATATACACTTTAGCTAAAGTACCCCACGATAAAATGCCTATGATTTTCATCCATTACCAAACAACCTATTGAGGATTGGAGTTTGGGGCGGTTAATTTTTATTTTCTGAAAACACAGAAGTGTGAAAAGAAAAACTTTAAAAAAACTCCTTAAATCACTTCAGATTTGTAAAGGAAGTTGGTTACCCATTGGAGAGAAGGTTTTCGAATAGAAAAACAACAAAGTGCGTTTGATGGATTTATAATTGCTTGTAAATTAATAAATATTAATTTTTCTCACAAAATTTTTGACAAACTTCAGGTTTTTGTCAACGTAACATGAAATGCCTCTATAAATCTGTATTATTATTATTTTTTTTAGTTTTAGTAAGCTTCCATAGGTAGAAATAATTTTTAAAATGTGCACTTGTTCATTTGATCTCATTTCGTAACACCAATATAGAGAGAAACTTACGAAATTATAGTCCCGCATTTCACACATCCACTGGTTTTTTTACCATATAATATGACAATCACAAATGGAGAAATTTAATAATTTGAAATTAAGCGATTTCAATAATATTAATGGAACTGAGACTAGATGAAGACCTACAACTAGTGACGTTCAAGGTGGAAATCTTCAACCCCCCCCCCCCAATTGGAATGATAACCACGTACAAAATGTCAACGAAGATTTATATTTAACAATCATTTCATTAAAATTAAATAGTTAAAATAGTCTCAGGTCTTATTGATTGACTATTAATTAACGCGTGTCAAACTTAGGAGCATCATGAGACCTATTGGCGACAGACCACGCCACGCCACGAAAAGAACTGCAACTTCGACAGATTTAACAGGCATTAGTTCCTCTATACCGACTTGAACCCACGACTCGGCGTGGGTTCAAGCCGCGAGCTCGGGACCACAACCACTGAGCTACTGCAACCATTGGGAAAATAAAAAATATCTTAAACTTGAAAGAAAGAACAAGTGCATTTAACAGATAAATATATGTTCAAAATAAAAACCCATATTATTCTGTCATTATTTATTATTATTTAAAGTTTTTTAAACTTTTCTATCAATAAAAAAAATTACTAAAAATGTTTATTGCGAGTTTTAACTTTCCTTAGATAAAATTTTAGCATCAACGTTGCGAACATAACTTTTTATACATATACGTGACATATTTATATGTAATCATCTTCCTACAATACTTAGTCCCTTTTTTATTTTCTTGCTCATAAGTACATATATTTAAAAACTTAAGGTTTTTTGGCGTGTCACTCCCCTGATCAGGGACTCACACCCCTCGGTATCCCCATTGAAGGAGACCTCTTGGACAAGAGAAAATGAGCTTTTTTATAGCCAAGATGAAACAACCGTCATTCTTTTAAATTAAAACAATGGTGGTTGTATTTTAAACTTTGAGAAACGTGCATACTTTTCTGTTTCTGAAAAGAAAATCGCATTTGAATGCATAAACAACTTTGTATGATCGAATTAAAATAATCATTACTTATATGTATATTTGTAAGCCCTGAGCTTACATTTAGGTACATCTTGCATAAAATCCACGGCATTTACATGTTTAAAAATGCATCGATTTCTTATAAATATAGAGCATTACACACACAAAACACAATTATAATTTCAAAATTTGAATTTTTGTAAAATCATAAAAATTTTAAATTTTATGATTCAAATTAAGTCAATTTTTTTACAAGAACTGCACAATACCTATAACTTGTGAGTGTATTTAGGAGGAAACGATTATGTTCACTGTGCAGGGAACAATCTCATTCTTTAATATAGAAAATATCAGGAGTATGAATAAAGTAGATTTTGTAGAAGACGTATCAAAATCCTGAGAAACCACATTTTGAGAAAAACGCAAATACTGGGGTTTTTCTCTATGACGTGACACGTTCCTTGGCAGTTTTATAATTCAAGTTTTCAGCGTTCTTTGACATAATCCTATTATTTGTCTCATCTGTATCTTAAATGTTATTCGAATCACTTATTTAAATTTCGACTTAAGTTCAAACACAAGTATCGTAATTAAAATAGTCAATTATGTTTCAAAATAAAGTTTATTGATTCCCAAATAAGGAAAAGGCTCTCAACCAGTTTCAAGTCCCACTTTGCGAGTGCTAACATCTTTTATGTAGCAAAGAATACGCTTACAGGAATACAATGCGAGTAAATTCTTCTAATAGTCGGGTCCTAATCTCTACCAATCCCATAGACACACAAGAAAACTCTCGCGCACTTCATACTAGCACTCTTCCTATTAACGTAATCTTCTTTCAACTAAATTCTCAGTAGCTGTTGTACGAATTCATTATATCTATTCTTTACATTTCGAAAATTTGTCTTTTTTGCATAACCACGTTTCATTTGATTAGGATGAAGTTGGAAACTTAAACATAAAATCATAAAAAAAATCCCAGATGTTAGTTAAGGAGCTTTTCATGAATAAGCTACGTTGCATTTTTATTCATAAAATTTGTTGTAAATAATAGATGTATGTAATCAAGAAAATGCCCTCGATTTTTTAACAGTAAACTGAAAAATTGTAAAAGGTAACAGCTACGATAAGATACTGAGAACAATAATAACCATGATATGCAGTAGCACATTTACTAATCTACAAGTTGTGTCAGCAAACAATTCACAACTCTTTTCTAAACATTTGTACCTGTTACCCATCCCCAAACGGGTGAATTGCAAATCGCCTCCGACTCATCCACTCATTTCCCTTATCGCACAGTTCGGGGGATATCAATCTCAGTTCCTAATTGAGCGTGGCCGCAGTCTCCCGACATCTGTAGGTGTCGAGAGTCCCCCTTTCTCCGAGATCTCCCTTAGGGGGTGGTCCGTGCCCCCTTGGGTCGTGTAGGGGACGGGTTTTCATTTCGGTTATGATTCTCATTACGGGTTCATTCTTTTTTCGTTCTATTAGCTTGTCAGAGGGTGTGTAAGGTGTTGAATCGAGCGTTATTGAATGTTTTGTATCGACCTGATGAATGTGGACGGGGAAGTTATTTATGGTGAAGGGCGAATGAGAATCGAATGGAGCAAGGGTCGTAACATGTGTAATAAAGGATACGTTAGTATTTTTTGAAGCGACTGAGTCAATGCAGTAGGGGGTATTCTAAACGAGTTTTGTATGGAATACTAACATGTAAAAAAGGCACCAAACAATGAAAAGAATTTTAAAACAAGTCACAAATTCTGTTATTTCTCTCCATGTTATGATCAAATATAGAATAGGACTGTTCTGTTAAATCAGCGATTCCGAACCTTTTTTCAGTCTATGTATCCCGAGGTATTCGGCTCTTCTCCGCGTTCCCCCAACCGAGAAATATCTAGATACATTGGAGATTCCGAAAACTTCTCCAAAAAAGAAGGGGGTATTAATTGAATTAAACTAAATGATATATTTTTCGTTTTACAGTGCTTTTTATTTTTAAAGTAAACATGCTAATTACAAAAATAATGGAAAAAAGGGAAATGAATTGAATATTTGAGACTACATTGGAATACAAAATTTTGAAAAATTAGTCTCAAAGAGGATTAGCACAATCTCAAATCCGACAACCTCTAAAGCCTAGATTTGACTTTGAAGAGATTCTTCAGAATAGTATCACAGATGCGAGCTTCAGCAATTTCTCCAGTTTAGGAATCGTCAATATTACTAATGACAATCTTAATAAGAACCTTGCTCATTTTTCAATGTTATCCTTTAATATTTAAAAAATATTTTGTCCTTTTTTTTTCTATGGCCGCCATCGCCGGTTTCTTTTCACGCGCCCCCCCCCCCATGACTTTTCACATGCCCCTTGGGGTTGTACCACCGGTTAAGAACAGCTGAGATAGATGCGTAATATATATTGGCCTTATTTAACATCACTCAGTGTTCCAAAATCAAATTTAAGGGGAGGAGGTACTCTTTTTATTGACAGCCCTTAACAATTAAAATGAGAGAATGTCCTCTCGTTGATGTATAGTTAATCATCATAACAAGATTTTAATAATACAAAATTTACCTGAACTGGTACACTAATGCGAGCAGTTCGCCTCATATCGCCAAGTTATAGCTCATAAGTGAACTTTATCGTTTCTCCCTTCAGCTAATAATTTAGAACTTTAATATAATATTATTTGAATTCAAAATCTATCCCAATGAATGAGACGTGTCTTATAGATCATGTTAGAATTATGCAATGAATAGATTTGATAAATTGCATTTATAAGCAGCGAAGAGTTTAATACGGTTTAGTTAGTAGTAGAGAGAGTGCGAGGGAGCTGTACACGATGGAGTTATAATTGTATTGATTAGTGTAAGGAATGATCAGATCAATAACAGGTAAGGTCTACATAGGATCACTAAATCTCCTCTATAAACATTCAAAGGACACGAACCCGATGGGTTCGGTAAGATAAATACTCATTTATTACATTAAACATTGGATTTTGACGCATATAGGCTACTAACTCCGTGGCTGAGGTTAAGTAGGGATTGACTGTTGATTAACCATAGATCTGAATGAAATAATTTGGTTAGCATCACTGTATGACTTTCTATTAATCAAACTATAGATCGTGATTCTCTTAATCGTAAGTTGGAATGGAAAGTGGAAGAAGTAATATTGAGACGTTACTGGATTATATGGATTTTAAACATTACAGATGAAGAAAAGTTTAAATTGTAAGAGATTTCTGAATGCGAAATTACATTTGAGCGTATTGGGGTGTATCATTTATATTACTGATCGGGATTTTCAAAGCGAAAGAGCTGAACTCGTTTGTGCGGATTATGCTGCGTGATTTGAATGTGAGCTAAACTTGTACACGATAAAAAAAATATTTCGGATATTCAGCAAGAAATTTTCAATGAAATGTTCACAATAACTGAAAAAAAAATATTCAAATTCTTTAAAACTTTGATGAAAGGAGACTCTACGTAAAATTGTATAAATACACAATCCTAAATTAGAAACATGTGAGCAAATGTGTTCCGAAACTTGCATAATTCTATATAATTGAAATGATTATACCTTAAAGTGAGGGGAGGGTCATAGAAAAATTGTTTCCTGTAAGATAAATACTTAGTTATTATATCAAACGTCAGATCAGATTATATAAGGTCTTTGGCCACAGATAGAGTTGTTTAAGAAAGGATTTTTGATTATTCATAGACCTCTGAATGAAATACCTAGGCTATCATTACTGTATGGTTTTCTCTTCAATAGACTATTTTTTTTTATTATTTTAATTGTAAATTTTAATGGAAGGAGCAGGGAGGGATACCGGGCAAGTTACAAACTATTTTATTATTATTTAAAATAGTTGCATGAAATTGAATTTCTTTTCGGTGTTGCCAACATTCAACGATAGAAAAGAATTTAATGAATTAAAATTAAAAAAAGTGGTATCTTTTTTCTAAAAATTAACATGAAACTTTTGGAAGTTTGGATTTTTCCCCCATCAGTGAATCCTTGTAAAAAAACAGAAACATCGAAATTTCAACAACAACAAACATTTTTGGTCGGATAAAAAAAATAGAAAATCTTTTTGCTGGTAGTATCTGTTTTTGCCTCTAATCGCAACTCTTTAACTCTATAAAATTAAGATTTTAGTAGAAGATCTTATAATAATAATGTTTCAACAATCAACTAATCTGCAATTAAACATATCTAGATCATGACATCTGTCAAAAATAAATAGTCAGTGAAAGAGTATTTTTTTTATATTTCATGTGAAATTTAAATGGTAATGTTTTTTAAAGAAATTATTTTGATAGGAGTCGAACGTGTCTCAGTTTCATCATCTGATATTTTCTTAATTGATATTCTTTACAGCTCATTTTTTCTATTCAAATTTTGTAGAAATTGGGAAAAAAATTTATAATATGCTGTTTTTAGCAATACCTTTAAAGCTGTTTCAGCTAAGGAGGAAGGACTTGTTCAGAACAAAGTATGACTATCAAATTGGCAGAGTGACATTAAAATATAAATGGCACTAAGATTTTTTTTTTTTATTTCCATGCACAATAATCATAGAAAATTATCCCATATATGATTAATTTCCCGAAATAGTTTTTATCAATATTTTGAATTACATTAGTAAATGGTGAACAATTAATTTCTGAGCAGACGAAAATATGCAGTATTAAAATTAATTCAAAATAAGTGTACATTCGATGAAATAAATCAAAACAGCTCTTTCGTTGACATATTATAAACGTTTAAACATCACTCGTCATATTTTCATGATACGTTTATCGCTCAGATCATCCGAGTATCTGGAATACGCACCTGCAAGCAATTGATCAGTGAATTTCGAGTGCAGCCCTGTATCAATTAAAATATTAATTTCTATTAATTACTCGAATCGCGTATCGTTTTTTTAAAGTCTGAACACGTAAGGTTATAGACAGCTGTCCTTTATAAGGCATTAGATATATTGTAACATTTTTTTTGGTAATGTTACGCCTCTATATTAAGAGCCCCATCTAGCAGCCATTTTGGATTCTTGAATGTAGTACTAATCCTATAGAATTTCTTCTTTCCTCCGCAAATCTAGACAATTTTATCCATTTGAATGGTGTAAAAAGTGCATCCGAAAGGGGAAAAAAATTAATAAATGTTTTGAGGAATTACATTTATACCTCGATTTCTGAAAATAATTACAAATATTTTTAAAACTCGGAAAAGTCACGTACGAATCATTAAAATAAATTTAAAAATGTTTTTTTTTTTTATATAAAGGAGGTTAAAGGTAATTCCGATGAAACCTTCAAAATTGTTTGTTCTTTCAGTTGCACTTTTTTGGCATTCAAAGGGATGAAATAGTCTAGATACGAGGATGAAAGTAGAAATTCCATAAAATTTACTTTCATGATGTTCGGTTGACTAAGGCATTAAAAGTTTTGCTTTTCTAATAAATAGTCTTTGTAACCCAAAACTTATTAAAGTTGCGAGATTTGCAGACAATCGAATCGGAGGACCGTTAAAGTATCGAAAGCTATCTCCTTTGGAATTTGAATTCAAAATCTTCGGAAGCTATGGAAGTGTGGACCTATTCATCCTTTTGACCATATTTGGAAATAAGGAAGTCGGTTATTAGAGCCTTCATCTATAATTTATTTTGAAATTGGGGGAGAGATATTATTTAAAATTTCTTCTCACCTCTCGAGCAAGTTGAGGCAGGGGTAATGCGGTTCGTGTATTTACACTTTGAGGAAAATGGTGTATGTGGATCCGAAAATTGTGAAATTGTAAGACCGTATTTAACCGGAAACTTCCTAATCTTAAACTCATAGTATAACACTAAATGCAAAGCGGGGAGGTAGTCATCCGAGTTGTATAACTTTTGATGGGCATTTCTAGTGCAACCATGCAACTTTCAGCTCCTTGGGTGCATCATGGAATCAATTAACGAAATGATCCCGAAAAATAACGAAAGTAAGTATAAATGTACCGAATATGTCAGGTACCGACAGTGAAAGCGATTAAGTATAAATAAATCGAATTTATCGGTTTAGATCGCGTCGAATCGCAACAGTGCGAGATCAAGGTCTAATATTGTTGCTCTCCGAGGGGATTAACTAAGGGGGCTTCCTCCTCGGGTGTAGAAAATAAAGGGACAGTTTAGATCGCTGATACAATTTATGACAAGTTCGCAATCCTTCCTCCTTCTTTTTACACCTTTTAAAGGGGGCACCTACCACGGGTGCTGAATTAAAAGTACTCTCTTAGAGTACTAAAACTAGAAGATAATTTCCCCACGCCTGTTGTCCCAGTCACCCCAGCTCTATGAGATATCAGCCGTTGTCAAGGGGGTGTATATGTCTTAGATTTGCTGTGGCGTCCACCCCCAGTGGTTCATAAGGGGCAATTATCTCAGGTGAGTAAAGTGAGTGAGAGTGAGAAAGGGGACACGAAAGAGTACCGTTTGAAGTATGAAAGAATGAGTATTAGTTAAGGCAGGGACAATCCAGCCCGTGCAGTAATGTATCGAGTGTGAAGGTGTGTGTTCATCTTTGCAGCTATGGAATAGCCTGTTGGGTTGACCGAACACTGCCTTTTCCCAAAACTGTGGTGCTATATATTCGGAGTGGTATTGAGATAGTTGTTTATTAACGTTGCACTGAGAAGCAAGCTATATGAGGGCTATCGACGGCGGACATCATAATTTTGAACTTCAATCAAGTGACGAGGACAACGCATGAGCTGGCCCCTCCCTCTCCACATTCCAATGGGTGGACTTGGGACCTCGACCAGATTTAATGTGCATCAACCCCGCTGCACAGTGGGTCTTTAGTAGTATCAGGGTTCGAATCCATGTCGCAACGAAATCACCGCCGATTGAGAGTCTGCGACTATAACCACTAGGTTTCGAATTGGTGTGGTAGCCATTCGAAATATGTCCTATATAATCACTGACTAGCACAACATAAACATTCTTTTAAAAACACAATAATGTTGTTTCATAAAATAAAACAACAAGCAATCCATATAGTATGCTGGTGGCTATAACATAACAGTGTATAGCCTAGTTGAGAACAATGGCATCATATGTTCTAAAAAATATACACGTTAAAAATTTTGTTTTAGAAATATATTTAGCCCAATTTCATAAATATGATTCTGAAGGTAAGTAAGGTCAGTTATAGAATCTCTTAAGTTAGTATACGTAAGGATTTATATTTGTATTTGGTAGTACTTATCAATTTAAAAGGACATTTTCGGAAATGAAGTACATAAAATAGCAATACTGTTCCTTATTAACAAGTACCCATTTGCAAACAACTTTTTTTTAACAAATAGGAAATACTAACATCTAATTTCAATATAGAGAAATATTGTCTCAAACAATATTTACATTCATCTCATCAGTAAAAAAAAAAATCAGCTCTGCAATATGTTTATTAAAAAAAATAATTTATTTGGTTTTTTTTTTATATAAATTTAAGCATATGATATGAAAATTATGTAGAAATATCACCTTTTATTTAAAAAAAAAAATGAGCATATGTTTTTTTTTTCTATTAGTAGCCATATAAATAACTTCAAGGTTGCTACATCTGTTTACAAGTCTGAAAATTTTACGATATGGTCGCTTTCAAAAAAGTTTCCTGGCCCCTGTTTTAGAGCAATGTTAAATTCCAACCAAACTTTCAGAATAAAACTACTCTTAAGGCCTTCGATTGATTGATATAAGACTTAAGCAAAAATTAATATTTTTAACTTATCACTTGGTATATTATCTTAGTCTGTAACGTTGGGCTATTCCTTAACCTTCCCTTAATTAATATCTAGGGTTACTTTCTAACTTTATATATGAGCTTCCAACATCTTTCCAACCAAACGAAACATGGTTACGCACGTTAAGTAAATATTAGAAATGGAATGAATGCATACAATGCAATCGTATAAAGTGACAGAGAATAGAATATGAGGATAGAAAAGTGGCGGTAATAGAAAATTACTGTAAGGATACGGTTTCCTAAAAAACCGTGCCGTTATCTGTAGGCCGTAATTTTACGATGACTGACGACACCAACATGATGTCTATGTAAACCAGTGATGTGGTTTCCTCGCAATTAATGCTTTTTAGGAAGCCACGCCATTTGGTCAACATAGATAACGTTTTAATAACGTCATCAACCGCAATTTTCCGGCCACCAGATAACGGTTCCGTTTTCCTAGGAAACCATAGCTGAAGGGAAGATTGTGGCAGTAGAAAGATAGCAAAAGTGTGAAGAATTTGATTAATACTTGGTAGTTACTTTGTATCAGTGTGATCTAGAAGAAATTGAAACTCGGCTCTGCCGAATCAAAGTTATCTCAGTTGTGAATTAACTCACATCGGATCCGAGTTCTAGGGTCAGAGTAACCTTTGATACTTACAGAAATGGTTTGTATCCGCATTAAAGGACTGTGAACTAGTAAAAAGCATTCTAAGTTTTGGAGGAATAATAAATGATGCTTTGAAAGTAATTTGCCTATATACATTTGTGAACTGTTGTGTTTTTTAGTTAATATATGTGCTCGGAATTAATTACAGACTTTAAATTTGAGATTAGATTAAAATTTAAGCCGTGTCGGGTAATGAAGAGGCACAAATTTACGTCACAAATTTACATTTCAAATAAATCCAAACAATTTCATTTTAACAGGAATTACAAACATAATGTCAAATTACACAAATTTTGAAACTCATCGTAAAATCGTTCATTCTTGTTGAATGTTCTTAAGCCATTTCTTCTCAACTTGGCTTTCTCCTAGTCTTTGCTAACAAATAAAAATCGACCACTTAACCTTGATATTGTCATCAGCATTATTTTACTACTTTATTCATTTTAATAATTATTTTTACCCAATAATTGTTTTAAAATATTAAATTTGAGGAGGGACAAACATGTTCTATGTTAGACCTTTCCACTAAAATCTTCTCTTTGCAATAATGTCATTTCTTTTTAAACGTAGATATTATTCATATTCTTTTAGAACAGAAACTATATATACCGAACCCAGAGGACGAAGTTCCGTCGACGGCAAGGTTAGAAAAAAGACGCCATTTTGTTTTTCATTAGTAAGTGAAATATATATCTACCCCGACCCCTATCTGGTCCCTCGGGTGACATTTTGTGTCTGAAGCGGTTGTGTAGCAGTTAGACCGCTATTACATGGATGATAGAGGGACAAAAAATTGCTTTTTTTCGCCAACACTCCCTCGCCAACTGTTTGGTTGGGTGGAAAACTGATTTTGACTTTGTGAGCTGTTATGCTTCTGTACTTTTTTCCCCCTACGAGTTGGGTATTTTTTTCCCCCTTCTTTCTCTTGGCTGCTTTTTCTGGTCTAAGGGGACATGACACCAGTGACACAAACTGAGGTTTCAGAACTCAGAGGCTGGTTTCTTGTCTACCGCCATATTTGTCCATGGAAATGAAAGATATTTGATATTTCAAATAACAGTGAAATACAAATGGCAACTTGTTTGTAATTTTAACAGTTACAAAAGCTAGCTTATTTGTTTAAATTAACAATGCATGTCCTGTTTCTTTTACTAAAGTTAGTCATTGAATTAATTTCCGCAACATAAAAATAGAAAACATTAGTCTTGGTTATAGAATTTTGGAATACTTATGTATTTGAAAAGAGAGAGAGAGAGTTAGGAAATGTAAACGTAAATATATAAATTAAAAAAAAAATAGTGCGAATAATTCATGCCCTTTACCGCCTGTGTTCTTGGTTAATTACTAAGAAATGAATTTAAAACACTGCATGTATGATTGAATATAAAATGAACATCAAAACAGCTAGAATGAAACGCTACATTAAATGAGTGTTGAATTAGCATGAAAATTAAAAGAAGTATTCAAAGGTTTACTTTATACTCACATGAAGATTAATAAAGGATATTGTTCTTTAAGTCCAAATAATCTCTAGATCAAGATTGGCTGAGCAATGGCCTCACGAAGTTGGGTCATGAGAACAAAAATTTTTAATATACATAAAATTATCAAAGAACATTCTACCATGAGTTATTCATATCATATCCTATTATTAAGGGAATATCTTAGTACATTGACTCAGCTATTGTCACAATTTTTGTCCTATATTCCTGCTCAGAAACGATTACGAAGTTGAACTTGTTTTAAAAAGTGCGTGGGTTGTCTTGCGTGAGGGAGCGATACACAATGAATACCTAACTAACAAACCTATCGAAGAGTACGGGTGGACATTACTAGACGCGGGGATGGAATGCAACGTGCGGATTAAGCGAAACAGCAGATTAGGTATACACTCGAACTTATATTAGGTATACATTCAAAGTAGGAATCATCATTAATTTTATTCACGCGTTTGGTTCTGTATCTTGTTAATTTTCATCTGCTACTCTGTTTATGCACCATTTGGAATGATACTACATTAAGCTTAACACAGTTTCAGAACCATTCAAATAAACTTACAACTTTCTGCAAGAGATGTTTGTAGGTGCTTAAAAACAGCATAGTTTTATTTATGTCAATTAAATAATCACACTTACTTTCGAGTACAATATTTACCGTGTCGTATAACTGGATTGTCACGCGCTATTCCCTTTAATTGACCTTATGGACATTTCTATGACATTGTTTGATACGAGATTCTTGATATGTAAACTACGTAAATCGAATGTACTATATATTAGGTTTATTGTAAAGTTCTATCCGCAAGTAATATATTCTTCAGAACATTTAATATTTATTATGCAATACAATTTCCTTCGAATTGGAATCGGCTTATAAATTTTTCAGACGGATACCTCGCGAGTTAAAAATGAGAAACGTTAGCTCAGTCGAGTCGTAAATGTAATTTCTTAAAAACTAATTTGAATGGAATTTTCAAGAAATTTTACTGTAATATACTTGCCGCGAAATGAAAAATATATTTCAGGAAAAATAAAATCTATCGCTACGGCTTCCGAAAATTTTAAATGTGCATCCAAAAAGTCTTAAGTTTCATTGATGAAATTAGAATTGACATATTGTTTTCCAGAAAAATTACATTCGATCTACCGGAAAGCTCTGTCCGTTTGTGAAGTGAAAGAAAATAATGCTTTCTTCTAGCATTTAATATTTATTGTACAATATGAATTCTTTTGTAAATGGGATTGGTCTGTAAATATTCCAGATCGGTACTCATGAGCTATATTGAGAAATATTGCTCCATCGAGTCGTGACATGCATATTTCTGCTTGGTCGGGATAAAAACGAGCTCTTTTGGTACCAGATGATAACTGTTGATGAAAAATGAGTTACCTATCAACACATTGTAAAGAAAAAGCATAAAGTAAGCCCAGACTATCTGCCCCCCCACCTCAAAGTAAAGTTTGAGCTTGAATAAGAGAATGCTGTGTATAGGGTGGGACGACCAAGGAGTAATACATCACGAGCTTTTGAAACCTAACGAAAAGCTCAATTCGAAGAGATACTGTCAGCAAATGGATTTTTTAAATAAAAAATTCACTTAAAAAGGTCGTGAGGTTTAATAGGAAGCACATGAAACTGCATCGTATGATGTAAATATGTTCCAATAGGAAGCACATCATTTTCGGAGTTCTTAACCCATTCAAACCTTATCCCCGATCTGGTTGGAAAAAATATATTGTGAAACTGAACTTTGGAAAATACACTTATCCAATAGTATAGTAGATTATGGGGGTGCTTAAAACAGTTCATAAGAAACTGAAACAGTTACTTAAAGGTTAAATTTAAGAGAATATTAAAATTTAAGACACATTGTTGTGGAAGTAAAGTATTGTCATTCAGTATTCTGATTTCTTAGTACTGGGCTCAGATATTATTCCGTTTTGTTAAAAATTAAAAGAACATCATAATGCATTATGATAATGCCAGACAACATTCTGCTTTGGTGGCTGATCAGAAATTTGTAGAGCCAGGATGGGAAATTCTACCCCGTTCATCAAATTTCTCAGATGTTGTAGCCTCAGTAGAAAATATTTTTGCAGGGTCAGAAATAGGTGATAATAGGTCCCTGTAAAAATGTTTTGAAGAGGGGGGAGATCAAAATTGAACCAGATGTCAAACCAGCACTACTTGAATCCTTCATTTCCAAAGACAAGGATTTTTTCAAAAATTGTATTTTAATTTTGAAGCTGAGATATAGCTTCTCAAAAGTATTCCTGGTGACATCAAAGAAAATGGCCTTTGGTGAAGACATTTTAATTCTGAAATTTATAAAATTTTTAATGATTCCAATGTCATTAAATGCATGAAAGAAAGACAAATGAACTGAGGTTCTCATATTGTTAGAATAGTTGAGAAAAATCCAATGAGGAAGATTTTTGTTGCAAAGCCCTTTAGTAGTCGGGAAAGGGGAAGACCAAAACTGGCTTAATTCTGTGGAATCGGATTTTGAGGTGATTGGGGAGAGGAACTGGCTGACTAAGGTAAAAGGCAGAATGAATCTTGAAAGGAAGGCTTTGACCCACCCTGGGCTGTTGAGTCAAATATGATGTTGATGATAATATTTACTAATTACCACCACTCCGGCAAGAAGTCAAAAGTAATGACGGAAATTATACCACATAATAAATATTGTTTTTAATGCATGAGAAATGTATTATTTTCTTTCACTTGGAATATGGATAGAATTTCCTGTAAACGTAAAAAAAATTGAAGTGAACTGAATAGAAAATATATTGTAAGGGGTAAGAGTAATAGTGGTAGACAAACAAAATCGGAACATTTCGATTCCGAGGCATGACAAGTACTTATGTTGAGAAGGGAGCGCAAATTGACAATGAATACATTGTATTAAGTGATCTTCTGAGAACTGGTAAATAATCGAATACGGTTTACAAATTTTTATTCTTGACTCGGTTCCAGTTTTGCCGTTTGAAAGTCAAGTGGAATTTTATAATATTAATCTGTACTCGAGGACGCTTAAAGGGCTGTGCTAAACATTTGTAAAAAGAGATTTTTGATTGTTTTTTAGATAAAAATATAATTAAGTTAAATATTTGACTTTTTTGGACTGATTACTTGATGACTGAACTTTTATTGAATTAATGCGGATGAAATACAAGGCAGTGAAGCCGGGGTGTCCCAGTCGTTATATTAAATAATCTCCGTTAAATTTTCTGAAAGGAATTACCTAATCATTTAAAATGCTTTACCTAAGAACCGATAAAAAATGGCACGCATTAATAAAATTACACATTGATAAAGTGCCACATTTGATGAACGCGGTTGCGCACGATATTATTTGTTTGTTCCATCCATCACCTAGACACAAAATGGCTGGTTGGTGCAAAACACCTCCTTCGTGTTGAGCCATCCTTCCCAAGCAACGGCACAAACTTCATTCTCAAATTTATGTCCCTGTCAGTGCCACTAAAGTCCGATTTATAGAGTTGCCACGCATTCGAGTCCAAAGATACTACATCACCTTCTTTTTTTTTTCTCTCCTTCTTTTTTACCAACCCTCTTCTTTTCTTTTTAAGCTGGGTAAAAAAAAATCGGCAGGGGGAGTAGCAAGTGAAAAAAAGAACGAAAGAAAAGACAGACGAGATCTGTGCCTTTTTCTTAATTGACGAATGTTCCTTTCCTCCAGGTATGGCAGGGAGTGATTTGGCTTTTTCAGGTTTTTCTTCCACCCCTCCTGTTTGATCGGTGGAAAATTTCCATCGGATCGTGGAAGCGGAAGAAAATAGTGGGGTGGAGAAAGTTGGAAATCGAACAAACTGCCGGATTACTCGTTTTCACGCGATGGTTGAAAGGTAATGGGATCGCTTGGAAGCGTTTCTGGGGTTTTGTCGGGTTGACAGCAGAATGCGTCACTGTTTTCAAAAGTTTTCCTCAATGTAAACAGTAAACAACTATGCTTTATTGTTTGAAGAAGATAATTCGGTATAGAGACACAGATATGAGAAGTTGTATTTCCTAAGAATTTGATAAATAGAAAAAAAATTCTCGTAGTGCTATAATAGTTTATCTCGGTTCAACTGGCCCCTTTTACAAGGAAGATATTATAAAAGACATCCGTCATGAAATATTTGTTTCACGCTTACGTTTTGCTGTTAAAACCATACTTATTAAAGTAATCAAGATTAAAGGTGTTATGATACCCAATTCAATCAATATGACGGCTACTATAATTCCTCGCAACGGGTCTGTAGTAGAATCAGGTCTCAAACTGGCAGTTCGATTTGAGTTCAAGACTTCGATTACAACCACTCCGTTATCACAGCCCTCTCATTCAGTGTAAGTAATTTAAAAGCGTACATACTATAATTATTAAAAATAACCAGAAGATTCAATAAATAACTAGCCATCTTAAGCCAGAATGCAAGTAAAGATACTTCTGGTTGAATAATGAAATGACTGATTAAAGCGAGTAATAAGATGTATAACAATCGGGATTTCAAAAAACGAACACACAAATTGGTATGAATATTTCAACACGCAACAAAACATATTAACACATAGAATGTTTGCATATTATAGTTTAGTTCCCAATTACGCAAACATTTAAGTCAACAATGATATACAAATATTCTGAAGAGCAGGCCTGATCAAATCGTAGGCCGCAGGTCACCCGCGGGGCAAGTCATCGTAACAAAACTTTAAACTTTCATTGTAAATTACATTACCAAATATCATTCCAATGTAAGTCGTTCGTAACATATCCCATTACTATGGGAATATCGCAGTACATTGACTCTAACTATTGTCACAGTTTTTTTTTCCCCCTCAATTCTTGTTCAGAAACAATTTAAAATCTGAGCGCATTTTAAAACACACGCAGGCCGTCATGTGGCTCCGAAATAAAATGCCCTTCCAAACGGTTTGCAAAGTCCTTTGGGTTGAACAGCTCTGCACTAGGGCCTTTTAAAACACATTTCCTCATTACTACTTTCAGCCTTGCTTTCACCTTATTTCCCCTCTCCCTTCATCCCCCAAACCACATTCTAGTTTTTACCTATCAAATAGTAAGACACAAACTACAAAAATTTAATAATACACCGCCATTCCTCCAGCAGGAAAAAACACCTCTTCAGTTTAAAAGAAGAGATGATTGAAATTAAGGGCAAAATTATTTCTAGAAATCTAAAACACAACTGATTCATTATTTGGGTTCCAAGCCATCGAGATTCAACAAATAATCAATCAAGGAATAGTCAGTAAAGAAAATTTAACTGGATCTTATTTAGTCCGTAGAACAATCTAATAATCAGCTATTATTGGGAAAGTGGAGCGTTAAGTAAAGCACGGCCAAAGATTATAATAGAAAATTCTACTTTTTTTAATTGCAACAAAATTGGATCAGAATCAGTAATATTTATTAACTGGATGAGAGATAAATATCAGCTTACAGATGATCACTTTACACCTCCTCGTGCTAATAGGAGATATGGTATTGTAAAATTTTTATTATTAAATACTAAGAAATTACCGAAATATCTACATAAAATTTATTCCGAATGTACATAACGTTGCAAATTACAGCCATTCATGTTGATTGGTTTTGTTTCAAGAAGCCATAGTATCAAGTAACCCGCTGTATCGTAAAGCTTTAACTATTATCCCCTGATATCGTAAAGTTTTGATTATTATATGCTAAGAAATAACCGAAATATCTGGATAAAATTTATTCCGAATATTAATTAATACTTATGTACATAATGTTGCTAAGTATAAATATTTAATGTTCGGAATAAATTTTATCCTGATATTTTGATTTTTTCTTAGTAACAATTATAACTTTCCGATACTACGGGTTACTTCAATCTACGGGTTCTTAAAACTCAACAAATCAACACGAATAGCTCTAATTTATAACATTATGTGCATACGGTTTAATTAATATGCAAAATAAATTTTTATTTAGATATCTCGTTTATTTCTTTGTGATTAATAAAATTTTACGATCCCGTACGAATAATGCGCAATTGAAAGTCGCTACTTGTAGTTACGTATTGTGAATCACGCCAATATCGTCGATCTCGATGTCAATTATTTCCAATTCACAATACTTTTTTATCTATAGCAATGCTTATTTACATAAGTCATGGTCTTTTCATAAGGCGACTTCAAAAATTAAACAACGCAACAAAGATAGTTCAAAGGTTACTTTAGGAGGGAGGGATTATGCGAGAACCCATTTCAATTTCCCTCGTAAAATTTCAAAAATGTAACGGGGTACCGTTATGTTTTAATAATTACTAAGAAATAACAGAGATGTAAGGGTAAAATTAATTCTGCGTATTAATTGATCCTTATGTACATACTGTTGTAAATTACAATTATTCATGCTGATTTGTTTAGTTTGAGGAAGCTGTAGATAGAAGAAACCCGCAGCATGGACAAGATAGAATTCAATCAGCTGAGTTCTACCATGGCGGCGTTCTAAAGGTCAAGAAAAGTTGTTAGAAACGTATAACTCTATATGGTGCAGAAGTCTTAAGAAAAGTAAATAAAAATTAAATTTCTGTATCGATTATTTTTAGTAATAATTAAAACGTTATGATTCTCTAATAATGATATGAGAATAGAATAACATAAAATTATGGATAAAATACTAAATTAAATAAACAAAGATCATAAAGAGGAAAATAGTCTTATTTTCAGGAGAAAAGGAAAATTTTCAGCTAACACTGAAATAGAAATCATGTATTCTCTCTAAGAGGAAGTATAATGTTAGTATTTTACGATAAACATTTATTTCAGCCTGAACTACCTTCTCATCAGAGCTAACAACCACAAAATATGCTATCATGAGATTTAAATGTTCATTCTAGGGCTTTAATACAGTATTGCTAAACAATTTCCATCCATTCACGCAGTAACAAAACACTATATTCTCTATCTCTTAAAATAGCTCTTTAAAGCTTTCTTTTCCGCATTTACATACGGGAGACAGAAAAATAAACTTTACATTATTTTAATTTAAGCTACATTAGTAATTTAATACTTGTACAATTTTAAGTTTCATTGAATACGAAAGCGAAAAGCGAAAATAAGAGTTACGTTAAGCATGGTATTCTTTAAGATTTGTGGAACATCATTGAATTTATATTATATTAATATAATTATATCAGAGTCAGCTTTCAGAAATTTATATTATTATCAACATATTTTTTTCGAATTATCAAAACATGTATCCAGTATTTTGAAAGTTAGATTTATCTCTAGAGTAATAAAATTATAGATTATGGAAAAAATAGTTTTACATTTATTAAAACAACCAGATTCGTCTTATAAAATATCTCCTACTCGTATATAAACCGATTCTTTTGAATTCTTAATGCAGTGAAAAAGTCGGTTAACACGAAGATGCTTAACAAGAAAAATCGGTTAACACGAAATAATATTGGGGTGCCGATAAAATGCTTTTTAATTTGTGTCACATTTTTCATTTAAAACGAAAAAATATCACTTAAAACGAAAATATTTTGCATCTCGAACCCAGATATTTTGGCTTATTTCTTTAGACCGAAGAAAATAAACAAGGGTTTCTACTATTTCGAAGTTTCCGCTTGTCTTTGGATACGCAGAAGGACATTCAAACATTTCGATCTGCTGCTCAGATTTCGAAGCAATGATGGGTTTGTCGAAATCAGCGAAATTCGTTCATAAATCGGGGGATTTCCCTCCTATTTCAAATAACTTAATTTGTGTATGTGTACAATGGCAGAGAAACTGGAAAACAAGTTTAAAGCTCTCACCTACCGGCCATTTTGAACGTAATGTTAATCCAATGGAATTTCGACTACCATTCTCAATCTTTGTTATTCGATTTGAATGCAATGGAGTGCACCAGAAAGAGTAAAAAATAATAAATGCTTCTGCGGAATTTAATTTTTTTTAAAAAAAAATACTTTTAAAGACTGGCAAATTCACAAATGAATCATTAAATAAATCCGCAGAAGCATTCCTTTTTTTTTTTTTTTTTTTTTTTTTTTTTGCTTTTTCAGATGCACATTATTGCATTCAATTAGAAAAAATCATAAAGATTTTTGAGAACTGTAGTAGAAATTCCATAGGATTAACGTTACATTCACGAAATCAAAATAACAGGAAGACGAATCTATCGGTCATTATGATTTCGTGTTTTGCTCTCCTAGATATTGAGTCGTCACAATTATTATTTTTTCTTTTTACGAAATACAGATGAATATTTTGTTCTAATGACATCATAACTCCTTGACAACAGTGGATATCATTACATTTTTTTCGTTTTTATTTTATACGTATGACTCACCATTTCTCGGAACGTAAAATGTTCCAGTTTGGATTATTTTTTATAAGATACATTCTCATGATCTTGCAATGTGTGAGATTAGCTATACGTTTGACCATTTTGCTATGGTCAAATTTTATGACTTACACGGATTTTTCCTCGTATAAGTGATTTCTAAGCAACGAGTTACTTTGAACTGCAGGATCTCGGATTATAACTTAGCAAATAAGCTCCGCCATGTAAGAGGTTACAAAGAAATAAAATGCCAGTAAAAAATATTCCAATAAGAATTGATGTATAAAACAGTAAACTCGAGTTTCTTTAAATATCTTAAGTGTTCCTCTGTTAAATATTTTGTCTAACAGGTAAATGATATACATATAGTAATAAGGGCATACATGACTATAAATTTATATTTCCCCCAATAAACCAATTACTTTTTAATTTAACAAAAATACTCCTTACGTAGAAAATTCATTTCGATATTGATACTTATATCGCCGTTTAATTTATATTAATATTTTAACTCGTGGTTCATTTGACCGTGGTTTAATAACCACGACTCCCGTGACACGACTCCAGTGTTTATAGGGGTCATACTGTAAATATTAGAGGAATCACGTGTCACAATTATCACTTCAAGTAGATTTTTTCACTGCTTAGAGAAAAACAATGAATTTTGTTACTGTTCTTTAAAACTGCCTTTCCTGCATTCGAATTTGGAAAGTAAGGAAACTAAACATAAGCTAATATGCTTGCTTGGCTGGTTTTATTAACGTTACACTAGAAGGAACACGAGGGTTATTGGAGGCGGACCTCGTCATTCTGTACCTTGGTCAAGTGACGAGGACGACACCTGAGCGGTCACCTCCTCTTCTAACTTCCACACCACCCCAATACTAATATGCTTTCGGTTGCCTTTCTTTATATTTTTTGATCATCTTCATATAATGTTCCATGATTTAATAATTTTTCAAAAGCGGTACAAATTTTTGAGCAGTTTCATAAGAATCGATATTAAAATAACCAGGAGTGGTATTTTTCCTAAGCGAAAAAAGGCATTCGGTATCTATCCTCACTATCTGTATAACGATAAGTTAAAAAGTTGCAAGATGTGAATCATTTAATTCTTCAATGCTCATTTTTTTGTTGATGCATTCATAAAAAGTGGAGATATTTTAAGGATAAAAATGTTCATGCTATGAACAGCATTTCTGAAAACCTATATAAATTTCCATAATTTTTTATTTACTTAATTTGTATGTGTAGTAATAATGTTGTTATTGTATTTGCTATTATTATCATGCATCATGGTTTTTTTATTATGCAGCTAGTATAAATGTCTTAGTTATCAACATTACTAAAAAATATAATTGAAAGTCTCTTGTGATTTTTCATTTAATCTCAGAACCAATAAATAAAATCAGAAGTTTAACTAATTCTTTCTTTCTTTTTTTTAATTATTCAATTTTCATTTCACACGATCACTTTTAAACGTGTACAATCATTTCTATTTACATGAATTCAGTTTTTAGTTTTGCTTTGCTCGAAAACTTTAATATTGTGTTAAATCAAAACTAAAGTAGACATTTCTTTTTGGTACCATAAGAAATATTTATTAATAATTAATTAAATATATTTTAATAAAAGATCAACCACAAAAATAACTGCAGCAAAACAGTACTTTTTGATGTCCGACGTTTCGATTTGTTTGTATTCCAAAAGTCACAAAACAAATTTTTGGCGCAAAATAAATCATTAACAAACATTCATTCCTTCAATAATTTCCACCTAACGTTATTAATTCAGCAGACCTCTCTCTACTACTGCCATACCTATCTAATCTTCCAAATATTTACCATCCCGTCTTTCATGACCTCAATTTTTGGTCATCATGAAATTATTCCTACGATTAACTGCAAAGACGACGCTCCACGGTTGTCAAGAGCAACGGAGGACTCAAATCCTAATAATCCTTCTCCTTAATCCATCCTCTCTTACTTAATCTCATTTTTAATCTTCGATTGTCTCTGCGTTACACCAGAGTTGGAGCTAGCGGTCTTAAGGAGGAGCAATCAGGTGACGAAACAATGAGGTTCTGTGAAGCCGACTGATGTAACTGTTGCCAACGCTGCCGGAGTAACTTTGCGAGATTTGTCGGAATAATAATGTATTCTATTCTTTAACGGAAGGTTACTAGAAATTGATATTCATTGTTTTAGAAATTAAAAAAAAATTGGTTGTGTTATTCTGAAACATTCGAGATATATTTTTGGAAATATGTTAATAATTTTCGGAAAAGGTATACTATGGTATATATATATATATATATATATATATATATATATATATATATATAGGTTTGATACTTCATTTATATTCTTTTGTTTGACATTACTATATGTGTCAAAATTCGAATGAAACTTATCGATCTATATATTTAGAAAAATATTAATATTTCACGACACGAGAATAACATTAACTTCATCTTAATTAAATCTATTAGTCATTTTATTATTTCCAACGCAATTTAATTTCACAGATGTTTCATTAATTAAAACCCAGTATTTTGAAAAATATTTCAAAATTGATTTCGGAATTATTAGTTAAATATTCCTTTTTGAATTAAATTATGATTTATTCATTTTTAATATACATTTACTTCATTATTTTGCCAATTTGAAACTGAATAAATGAACAACACGCTTAAATAATTATTCATAAAGCTGTGCAATAATATATGATAGCGTGTTAGAAGACAATATTCTTTTGCATAAAATTTAAATAATAAATTAATTGAATCAGTACGGTTTCCATTGCATGTATGAATTCATACTACGATAATTTTTAGTGCTATTTTACTATTCCGATATCTTATTCACTTAAAGAAGTTAGTTTTAAATCTATTTTAAAATTTTATGCTCTCTTAAGCAATATAAATATATTTCAAACAGAAGATAACAGAAAGTTTCTGTAGCCATTCACGATTTCTGAAGAGTTTCAAATATTAATGTCTTAGCTTAAGCTAAAGATAAAATTGAGATAAAAAAAGATAAAGTTAAAATTGTCTAAAGCTTAAAATTAATAATCGTCTTCTTTGAAAAATGTTGCCATTTTATACATATTAAAGTTGAAAATGGCGATTTATACGTCGAAGAAAGCAGACGATTACACGATTACTCAAATGAAGAGGTTGGTTAGAGAATAAAAATATTAATTCTATGTTAGAGAATTTATACATAATTTAAATCTTTCTTATCTGAACGTGTGCTTTCTATTTATTTTCTATCAATCGGGTAATTTCGCATGAAACTCTTGGAACGAAAATTTCTTATTTCGTAAGTTAGGAAAAGAGCTTTTATTTTTACTTCCAGTTTCTAAAATCATTTTGATTTAAGCTCTGTATGGCAAAATTAGCCATGAATATAAAATATTACAAAATATTTAATGATATTGATATTTTTACTGCGATTTATTTACTTCAAAATAAAAAATAATAATTGTTGGGGGTTTTCTTTTCAAGAACAAATATTCTTTTACGTTATTTCGTTAGTTTTGCTTCACCAGTTTCGATCCAGATAAATTTAAATCAACAACTGTTTCTAGTTTTAAATCGTTATCAGAAAAAAAAAATATTTTAAAAAACTTTTTTACATTACTTTTACTTTTCACTTATTAAAAATCGTTTGAATTTTTCAACATTTCACTTGTGTAGCTTTATTCGTATTTATTTTGTTGCTTCATTTATTTTGTTATTTTTACTTCTTTTTTTTTCTCATACGTTATAACTATTTTTCTTTTATTACATGTAAATTATAAAAAAACAAATTTAAATGTATTATGCAATAGTAATATTTTTAGATAATCTTTATTCTAAGTATATATTATTATGTATCATTGGATCATTAATTTGATTTAAAATCAATTATTATCCACACAAAGGACTATTGATTTAGTTAATCCCAAAATGTCGAACCAGACCACTTTTAAAAAAATTACATTTTTGCGTATATTTTTTATGTCTGCTTTCCCCAGTTACAAACTTAATTTTCAAAAATACGTCATAATAAATTTCACTTAATTTTTCTTATTGGATTGAAATGAAATAAATATGAAAATTAAATATTTTATTAACTTATTGATTTATCTATTACCCTAAATCAAATGTAAACTAGAATCAAGATATGAGAGAAAATAAATAAAATTATCCAGAATTTTAAGACAACTGTTAGGCAGCCGGGTTTTTTTAGCCACTCTAGGGGTTATTGTTTCAGGGAGATTACTTTTGACGTACCAGATCACTTTTCAGTTTTTAATCGTTTGGTTCAATTTTAATTACATTTCATTTAAATATATTTCTCTTAATAATTTACCGTTTGCTTTAATTTTAATTACATGTAGCTGATATAATATTCAATTTATTAATTTATTGTTTGAATTAGTTTTAATTACATTTAGCTTAAATATATTCAATTTAATAATTTATCGCTTCCTTTAATTTTTATATAAGAAAAGTTTATTATTGTCTATTTCTCGATAATTCATCGTTTACTTTAATTCTTATATTTAATTGAGTAATTTAATAATAATTATAAAAAAAGTGCACCTTGGGTGGCTAAATCTGTTCTCTGCAAACTTTGCATGCGACTTTTAAATTTTATTAATATGATTTCAGCAACATAATTGGTATATTTAAAATATTATTTAATTATTAATAAGACATTAAATCTTTTAATTTTTGTATAAAATATAAAGCAATATCTTTTGAAAGATATCGTTATTAAAAAAATTAAAGATTGAAAGTAAAATTTAAAGATTAAAATCTAAAATGTCGCTTTATTTACATAATTGCTATGTAATGAATGCATTGTGCGATTAGATTCCTCAGAATTTGCTTGTCATAATACTTCCTTTTAACAGAAATTAAACTCAATATATGATGTCCTTAAATATGAAAACTAATCAAAGCTAAAGATATTGCCCCATACTTCAAAAAAATATGAGGCGAAATTCATAAGCATATATACTGCACATGTGTGGTTTTCGATTTAATTGCTAGATACCGAAATTCGGAATTTTGATTTTAAGTAAAGCAAATTCTTTATTCTATAAATTCTTCAATTCAAATAATTAAAAACATCAAAGTTACTTAAAACGGCGTTAATTTATTTGTTTCAATAGTTTCCTATTATGAAAAATAATAAATCGGCAACGTTACGTAAGAGCAGAATTTATAACAGTGAAATTATATATATATATATATATATATATATAATATTTGTATTCCTCAGTTTCACTACCAAAATGTTAAAGGTTTTAAGCAAAAAAAAAAAAATCTACTCTAATTTTAATGATATGCAAATTTATGATACATTCGTATATGTTTTATTTTTAAAACTTTGAAGTATTCTGTACTGAATTCGCATTTTTATAAAGAAAATTGTTCTAATTAAAACACTAGAAGTTTATATTGCTTATCGAAGTTGTAAGTCAATGGTGTGATTTCCTTTTGATTTCATTCATAAATAATAATAATAATAATACACGGATTAAATTAATTACCTATACGATAGCAAATGGATAATAAAAATACATCTGTCTCTTTTTTAATTACTTATTCAACTTTCCCAGCTATCTATTTCACCTCTACTCAAAGGTCCACTAAACATAGCCAATGCACCACGCAATTTGGAACTAGATGACGATGTCGACATTTGAGGTCGCATCCCATATTCCACATCCATACTGCGCGAGGGTTAAAACTTTGAGCCAAGACATATTTAACGTGCGTCAGCCTCTGCCGCGGGAGAGACCTTGTTTGGATTTACAGAAACCTAAACTTTCTACCATAGGTTATGAATTTATTACTTTAAGTATACAGTCCTTATTAGAAACCCAAGAGGCTACTGTTTTAGGTGGTATGTTTTGGAGTACCAAATCACTTTTCACTTTTGTATCGTTTGCTTCAATTTTAATTACATTTAGCTTAAGTTTATTCCATTTAATAATTTATCGTTTACTTTAATTTTAATTACATGTAGTTGATATAATATTCAATTTAATATTTTATCGTTTGCTTTCATTTTAATATCGGAAAAGTTTACTATTGTCCGTTTCTCTTTATTTCATCGTTTACTTTAATTCTTATATTTAATTGAGTAATTTAATAATTATCATAAAAAAAGCACAACTTGGGTCGCTAAATCTGTTCTTTGCAAAACTTTGCATAAAACTTTTTATGTTAATTTAAACAATGAATTTTTTTAAATTTTCAAATGATTGAATAATTGTAAAAAATAGTAATATTCTTTTATTTATATTATAAAAGAATACACTGTAATAGTATTCTTTTATCGAATCAAAATGCTAGGACAAATAAAAAAAATTAATAAAAATAATTATAAAATTATATTTTTATTTACTACTTTTTGGAAGATGTATCATTTTTAAGGAACGTAGAGTAACTAAATTAAGGTAGTTGAGCTCGGATACTAAAAATTAATTCTCGCACACAATAACAATACAAAAGTGTTAGAGTGTTTCATTGGTAAATTTAAGTTTACGAAACAATCCCTACTTTTTCATAATGTTTGAAGGAAAATCAAATATTCTATCTAAATATTTAAAATATTAATATGATTTTTTAAGAAATATATTAAAAGAATACATACATAATTAGTATATCTTAGCAAATAATTCCGTATTTCTATTACTTTGCGTTTTAGAAATGCTTTCTAATTATTTGAGGAATTGAAAACTAGTTATTTACATGAAGCTTATTAAAATTTGGTTGTGTATCTTTACATTAACCTCGGAGGGATAAAATTATAAAATTGTTAAATTTTCCTTTGTTATCATAGAATTTTGTTGTGTCGTTTGTTTTATGTATTTGTTTCTATAAAACTTTAAATATTTTACTTATAGTTTATAATTTAAGTCAATACTTTTTTTAAGAAAAAAAAAAAAACAGATTATAAAGAATCAAATAGTTAAAAGTTGGATAGATGTCCCTGACTGATTACAAAATAATTTAATATCCTTCTTTTTTCAAAATAATAATAATAATAAAATTGAATTTAGCTTTGAAAAAATTGCTTTTTTATAAATAATTAAAAATATTATGATGACCTGTCCTCTTGTTCCACGATTAGTTATGCAACAAAAGATTATAACAAAACCTTAGCTTTGCACATGAAAATGTAACATTCTTAATTTATTTAGTTCGATTTAATATTAAAAAAATCAATATAAGAATAAGAATTATATTAATCAAATTAAGAATGAAAATAAGAATTATGTTAAGACCCAAATGTTTACTCCGAATTTACCTATATGGAATGAAAACGATATGAAGAGTCAGTTTACTAAGTAAATATATTTGACTACCCATCTCTATGAAATTCCTAATTTCAAAATATAGAGATAGTTTAATCATGTGAAAAATGTTTAAATTGTATTCTTTTTCTTGAATTGAATGAATATAGAAAAACTTTAATACAATAGCAAAAAACAAATAAGATAATTAAAATAATGGTATGGTTTCTTCATTGTTGTTTTTAATCACTAACTTCGCCTTCAAATAACTTTTCACGAATTTAGTAAATAATAATAAAACAATGTGTAGAAATAATATATAATTATTTTGATATCTTATATCAATCAAATAAATCGAATTATCGAATAAATTGCAAATATTACGTATTGTTCTTCTAATACAGTTATATTAAAATATGCTATACATGGATATAATTCTAATCTTCTGTTCATGCTACATATAATCTGACAAATTATAATCTATAATTCCGTATAATAATACTTCAACCTAGACTTGAATAAATATATTCGAAATTTTAATTTAGTTACCGATAAGCAAACACACAAGCATAGTAATAAACCTCATTTTTATCAATTGATATCGCTTTAAAGAAATCGATTTTTATTGCATTCCTAGTGCCGAAAGAATAATGTAAAATTTAAATGTTACGAAAGTTGATATAATATCATTGTATTCTTTAAATTCTAATTCATAACAGTCATTCTTTAATTCCATTCCAAAATTGTCAATTCAAATTTTTAACTATTCACAGTTATCAAGAATTTAAATTCAAATAACCAATCGTGGATACGATAATATAATCGTATACGATAATATTGTTAATATCTTTCGCTATAGAAGTTATATAATATTACAATGTGAAAAAAGTTAATACATTAAGAATTTTTCTTTCAAAACTAATTTACTCTGACTAATTTCCATACTTTTTAAAATTACTACAATTATGTATAACTTCGCTTATTATATAAACAAGACATTGACATAAGATTACAAAAACTATCTTTAAACACTTTTCATAAGAAATCCAAAATAAATTAATATTAATAAAATATGAATCAAATGTAAAATATATAACCACACTGCTACATTATAATTTTAATTCACACTTAAAATAAAGTTTGTCACTAATATAAAACAAAAAAAATGAAATTTGCTTTGCTAATTTCATTTTAATATGTGCTAACGTTTTTTTTCCCTCTTACATTCTCGAAAAAGTAGAATTATTCAAAATGAATATTAATTAACGTAAAGTAAGCGTACTTCTAAGTCTCAGGCTCCAAAGAAGCAATTACTATCATGATAAGAAAATATTTTTTTCAAATTTCTAATGCATTTTTATTTTTCTAAGCAAAACATTCCCCACCACAAAAACGCTGCTAATATCAACAACAAAAACAATTCTGCATTAAGAATCAGTTATTCATTTAAATATTAAAATAAGAGTAAACTATAAGTTATTGAAGTAAACAATGGTATTTAGTTCGAATATTGAAATAAAAGCAGTATATCTTTAGCTAACTGAATTTAATTACAATAATCATCATGAATCATAAAGTCAATCTTTTAAATCTAACAACATGTATCCTTTATTTTATGCTCATGCATTTTTGTTGACGCTATTTTCTCAAAACAACATGTTAGCACATATTTAAAAATCAATCATAGAAAATATTGCAAAGGACGTAAAGACAATAATGCAGTTTTAAATTCTAATATTTCTTAAATGTATTTTATTTTTACATAAACAGTAAAATTAGATAAGCATTTCATAAGTATAATTAACACTGATTAACATTGTATACACATTTAATGCACATGATCAGTAAAGTAATGTTGTCACACAGGTTCCAGTGAAATAAACTTATGTTTTGTTTATAAGTTGAACTTACCCTGACCCTGGCCTCTGTGAGGTTGGTCCACATGGCGATCTCTTCTCTCGTGGACATGTCTGGGTACCTATTTCTGGCAAAAGTGGCCTCGAGCTCTTGGAGCTGCTGGCTGGTGAAATGCGTTCTCTGTCGCCGCTGACGCTTCTTCTTCTTCGGGTCGTCGTCTGCAGAGTTGTCCGCCGGAGAGTCGGCCGTCGCGCCGCTCTGGCTCGGCTTCTCGTGGATGGAGGACCCGTCTGCAATACAAACAAAGAACATTTACAACCCTTGATTGTCTATCTACCATATCCATGGATAGCTTAGAGATATTACTATTTTCCTCAAATATCAATTGTAAAAATCGATTTTATTGAGTGCCATGGTTCTGACTTTGTAATTCAAAATACCAGGCATCGAAAGTGATAAAATCCTAAGTTATCCATCAATCAGACGGATTAATTAGACTTAACATTTTGATCGATCGATAGCTTAGTAATACCATTATTTTTCTCTAGAATATCATTGGTGAAAATTATTTTTGTAGAATACTCCATGAATCTGGCAATTGTTCGTTCTTCAGAATAGCATGTGTCGAAACTATTAAAATCCTTGATGGTCCATCTACTAGATAAATGTATTTAGACTTCGTATTCAGGTTCATTGACAGTTTAGCGATATTGCTATTTTTCTCAAATATAAATTGTTAAAAATTTGAGTGCCGTGCTACTGGAGTTTTTTATGTAATTCAGAATAACACGTATCGAATCTGCTAAAGCCCTTAATTATCCATCATTGATTGGGATTGATTGGGTTCAGTATTTCGACTACTCTGTAACATAGCTATATTATAATTCTTCTCGAAAACATCATTGATAAAAATGGTTTTTATGGAACAGGACATGAGTCTGGCAATTGTTCGTTCTTTAGAATACCTTAGGTCGAAACCACTAGAGCTCTTAATTTGTCCATCAACCAGAAGGATCAATTAGACTCAGTATTCCTATCCATCGATAGCTTAGCGATATTTCCATTTTTCTCAACTAACATTGATAAAAATCGCTTTTATGGAATACGACATGATTCTAGCAATTTTTTTTTTTTTATCAGAACACCATATATTAAAACTGAAAAAACCCTTGAATGTCCTACTACCAGATAGATAGATATATTTGATTCAGATTCATTGATAGTTTAGTGATATTATTATTTTTCTTAAATACCATTGGTGAAAACCGACTTTGTGGGGGTGACAAGTTATTAGGAATTGTTACTCTTCCGATTACGATGTATTAAAATTGCTAAAGCCCTCAATTATGTCCATTTATCATTGATTTATTGGACTGAGTATTCCAAACAATTGATTGGACTTAGCTATATTACTATTTTTCTCAAATATCATTGGTAAAGATTGATTTTGTTGAGTGTCATGATTCTGGTATTTGCTTATTCTTCAGGATACCATACATGGAACTTTGGAAAACCTTTAACTGTCCATCAATCAGATGGATCTATCAGGCTTCGTATTCATATCCAACGATAGTTTAGCAATATTATTGTTTTTCTCCGATATTATTAGAGAAAATCGATTTTATTGAGTGTTATGACCCTGATAATTATTTGTTCTCAAAATAGCATGAAAAAGAAGCTTGCTAAAACCCTAGAATGGTCTCTTTATTAGATGGATCGATTAAATTTAGTATTTCCTATCCGTCGATAATTTAAAGCAGTGGCTCTCAATCATTTTCAGTCCGCGTATCACCATCTGGTTCAGTTTCTTTCTGCGTACCTCAGATTAAGAATCCACTTATCCCTCCCCCACATACAATCTGTTTCATCTATTAGAAAATCCGAAAACTTCTCCAATAAAGAGGTATGTTGAATTCAACTAAATGGGCCATTTTTTTCATTGTTTAATTTTTTTAAAATTTTTTAAGTAAACGAAAGCAAATTAACAAGGATTGAAAGCAAGAAAAATTAGACGTAAGTTGAATAAAAAAAAATCAGAAAAATTAGGCTCAAAAGAAGATGAATACAATCTCGAATCCTGGAGTTGCTTTAATTTACTTCCGAAACTATTTTTTACTAAATCCCCCCCCCACACACACACACAAATTTTTTTTTTTAAAAAAAAAAATGAGCGTTCAACACGCTTTGCAATAGCAAATAACAACAAATATATTACAGCGTTTCTTAGAAAATTCATTGCATTCATCACCACGACGAGTTCCAAAACTTACCAGATTAACCATTTCCACCATTGAAGAGGCTATTTGACTGAAACTTAAGCTATTACTCCTTTTCAAGAAACAACGTTACTTCTGCCAATCTTAATAAAAACACCTACCTACTTTTTAATTTTTATTTTTATATCTTGAAACTATTTTGTTCCTTTTTATGTGTGTGGCCCCCCATAACCGTTTTATTTTCACATACCGTCTAATGGGCTTTCACATACCCCTTGGGACTCGCACACCATCGATTGAGAGCCTTTGACAAGAGAGATATTGTTATTTTTCTTTAACTTTATTGATAAATATTAATTTTATTGAATATCACGATTCTCGCACTTGCTTCTTCTTCTGAATACAATGTCTAGAAACTGTAAAAGTCCATGACTTTCCCCAATCACATGGATCAAATGAATTTAGTGTTCCAATGCACATATAACGGTTTAAAAAATTTTCTCCAATATCACTCACAAAAAAATAATTTAAATTGAGTGTCTTGATTCTAGTAACTGTTTGTTCTGCAAAATGTCACGTATAAAAATTCTTAAAACTATTATGGGTTCAATAAAAGAAAATAAAAGAATTATTGAAGGAAAAACTCGCAATTATAAATTATAGATTCAAACAACATCTGAAGGGGTTGCGTTAGAGTAGCAGTTCTATTTGTAATTAAAATATATCCACTGCGTTCGATATTTAGCTTATATTTCATTCGCAAATGAATTATTATGCACCAAAGAAACAATAATAATCTGATAATTTCGAACAAAACTTCAGATGTTTACTATTTTTCCGAGTTAAAAGAATAAAAACAATAACGCGACCAGATCATATGATATATATTTGCGTCCCTTACTCGTTATTCAACAGGACTGGGGAAAAGCAAAACTTTATTCAACCTTAATTAAAATAGCTAGTTCTAAGATTTTATATCAGAATCTCCCAATTGTGAAACATGGATCAATGAACAGTATAACAAATCAATTAATACTTTCGTCGGATATGAAATATTTAAGCCACAAATGTATTTTTCAATACAATTCGGAGAAATATCGTTCTGGTTCCCAATCATTTTTGGTCTACCTCCCCCACCCCATTCTTGAAAAAAAAATTACTTACCGTCCCTTTTTCAAAGTTAAAAAAAGAACACCGACTCCTATTCTTCAAATAACTAATGTAGTTGTGATTCTTCAGATATTTTGTAAATATTTAAAAATACTTCCGAAAGTCAGAAAAGAAAGTAATCACGTTATAACATTCTTTTTTTTTTTTAATTTTCTACTCTTTAAAATACTTTTTACTTTATTCAATTAACAATAATCTAGCTTTGAGAAGAAAAGTAGGTTTAAGTTTAACAGCATGTATGCTCGAAAACGCGAACTGGCATGTCGGTGGGAGTGTTAATTTTGCCATGATCTATCCATTTTTCTTAAGAATAATCTTTGTTGTCCTTTTAAATATCTCAACAGGTTTATGAGTATGACGTAAAAAATTTAACGATATGTGTTTATAAATGGTCAACAGAAAATCGAAATTTTCTAATGTCTTTTTTCAATTAATATATTACTTATCAATCTCAGTGGCATAGCCAGACACAACCTCAATAAATATTACATCAAAAAGATCGTGCCTAGTCAGGTTTTTTTCCCCCTTCCTACTTCAAGACTAACATCATTCGTAGAACAAATCTTTACATTTGTAATGGCATGAAACTTTATTTTTTTCTGGTTGCTATGCACCGGATTCTCACGTGTTTCCTCCTTCAACTAACCTTTTGGGCTATTTTATGACATTTTTTGATTTGAGAGATTTGACTTATGAATAAACCGTGGCATATATAAATCAATATTTCCATAAGTAAAGAAGTGTAGAGAATAGGAATTGATCAGATAGATTAGGCGTGATATAGTACTCTGAGAGGAAATAGAAGGTTAGTGAATTTTAATTCATACGATGTTGGTGCAAGAAACTTAAATGATCGTCGGAAATCTGGTATTTGACTCAGACCCAGTTTAAATGTATGGTTCTCGAATCGAATCCAGTTTTGGTGTTATTAAGTATAATTTTTAGTTAATATGAGGTTGAAGACACAAATTTGTAACCGGTCCACATTAATAATAATAGTTGTTTTCGGGTAATATAGAGTAAAATTAATTTGATTTTCTGAATTCTTCCTTTCACAACAAATTTTGTTGAATAAAAATTTATTGAGTTTCGAAAGCCTAAGTACAGAAGTATCACAGTTGTATATATTATGTTTGTCCATAATGGAATATTAAATTACTTGCTAACCTTCCTCAGTTTAGTATTGTATAAAGCTTTTGTAATAATCCAACTATTATCTATGAGGGGTTTTTTTTTATAAAAGTTTTTATAATTTTCAATGTTATAAGCGATCAATTATTTTAATATGACAAATCATCCAAACAATGATATAATATGATTATTAACTACATTTTTAAATGAACAAAGACCAATGTTTGATAATTAAGCATTACTATGTAATCATCTTTTCTCATTAAAAACTCCAAAATAAATATTTTACTACTTATTTGTTCCTAATGCCATTTTCTTTTGAATGAGGGGTGGAGGGAGGATATAAAGGTCAAAAATCCTAAAAATTGTTTTTATTTTTTTAAAAAATATATATAATTTCAATCAGTTAACATTTAACATATATTTTGAAAATAAAAAGAATGCAAATGGAAGGAAATAAGGTTATGAAATAAGTTTTGTATGAATAAAAAACACTCATTCAAATCATTTCAAATTTGATGAAAACAATTTTAATTTATATCTTTTAAGCTATGTACATATAATTTCTGTTACTTTTTTGCAATATGTTTAACCAGGCTAATTTTAAATAAGTACAAACTTAATTTAAAAACTTAATAATCGATCTTTGCTAATTCCATTGAGAGGGAGAAGCTATAACTCAGTTAATATTTTACTTAAATTCATTGAACCGTTTAAGATCCAACACAGAAAATGCATATTGGTTGGCTTCTTGACGAATAGAAAATATTGTAAATCAGATTTTGTTCACACTTATATTAGTGTTATATATTAATATTATTTGCTATTTCTTTTTATTTTAACAATTTAAATGAAAGTATCACATTTTAATTTTGTCTCTCAAAATAAAAACTGCCCATTAGCTTCAGACTCTTGAAAATCAAATTTGGAAACCAGATGTAAATGATTTTTGGAACTGATCAACAAGAACAAGACGAATAAAAAAAAAAAGGTTAGCAGGTATTATTGAAAAGTATTGTTCTTGTTTTATTTTTTTGAACAAAATTGAAATTCATATAAGAAAATAAATTGTTCATGCAGCTAAAACATTTAAAATCGAGAGACAATATTACTATAAGCCGAGTTTTAACATATGATGACAAAATCATTCGAAATAACGACAAAACATTTCTTAATTTTTAATTTTTTAAAACTCGTTGAAGTGCCCCTGTATTAATTCCATCACCTGACATTATTAAACTAATTTTAATCAGTCGCCATCTTTGGTGCTATCTGTCTTTATAGTTCCTCTATATTTTATATATAGAAATTTAAAAATAACCTTGTTTATCTCACTACTGTTATTTTTCTCTTTATATATCTCGTAATATATTTCTATAACATAATGAAGAATTTTCCATTGTAAATATTTAAAAAATTAATATTTCAACACTATTCAGCTCTTATGAAAAAACTATAGATTTAAAGTTAGTTTTTACAAACCCATGTTCGCGCTATTTTTAAATAATTAAGACTTCAGTTTAAAACGTGGATCATTTATTAAAAGGAATAATTTGACAAAATCAGAATTATTTCAGTATTATATCGGAGTTTTTAACTATATCACTACAGAAACAGAACGTGTTAAGAGAATGATAAACTACTTCAAGTACTGAAGACTGCATTATTCGATACTGAGATGGCAGAAAATGTGTATTAAATCCGTTATGGTTCGGGTATTTTGGATAATTAATCACAAATACAGAATATATTTTAACAATTTATGTACCATAGCAAGATCTATTCAAAATTTGATAAGGAAAAGGAGTAGCAGTTAAAAAAATTGAGCTTTCTTTTCTTTCTTTCTTTCTTTTTTTTTTTTTATTTTGGAAAGCGGTGTTTAACTTCAAGGATGAATGAAATTTAAAAGAAAAAATTATGCATTGTGGTTGTTAGCACAGAAATAACGATTTATGCATTTGAAACATGAAAAAATACTTAAATAATTGTATAACAATCGATAAAAGTATTATTAAATAATAAGGCAAATGATGAGTTACTACAGATCTGAAGGACAAGCTACATAGCAAAACCTGCGTAGATTAAGGCCTGTACCATAATAATCACTTTTAAGAGAATTCGGGGCCTTCGAAATGACCAATAAATCAATTTTTCCATTTTTTATTTAATAAAATTCTTTGAATTATTATCTTTCGACTGATATATTACTTTATTATGTACGTAAACGAGAAGTTCGAAAAAGAGAAATTGAAAAATGTAAACAAAAACACTTTGGCGCTTGACCACGCCCCCTTTTTTTAGAGATGCCAGTAACTTTAAGCTATTTTTTTTTTAATCAAAACTTTTTTATTTTGTTTTTAATCATAACTCTAACGTTTTACTGTTCTTTTAAGCTTTCGTTACAATGTTGCTTTATATCCCACAAAATAAACAATCTAAACAACTTTCATTTCAAACGAACACTCTGCCGAACACCCAGGCGCTTGTTGCCTTGATCACAGTTATTATAAATGATTACAATTAAGCTAAAATTCTTTAACTTCTTAATAGTAATTCTGATGAGAGGGTATGTTTTTAATTTTAAAACAGGCACCTCGTAATTTTAGCCGTTACCGTTACCGTCAAACGATTTAATGTTGATATCACGTGCTTTGTTTGTAATGTAAAAATAGAGCTATCAATAGTTGTAATTTGAATATAGCGAATAAATTGCTCGTTTTATACGATATTTATAATAACTCTGGCCAAAAATTTTATACATTTATATTTACTATAGAAAAACCATTCTAAACCATCAATTTTCATTTTAAGACAATTTAATTAATCAGTATAGGACTAAAAGCAGGATACTGAAGTTATGATACTGTATTTTTCCCACTGATAATTCCGAGAACTTTGACTAGTCATAGTTTGAGTAATCAAGACTCTTCAGTATAATATACTTATGTTATAAATTAAGTAATTTAATTATTATAATTGAACATTTTAATTATTAAGACATTATTTAAACTTTGTGATTAGAATTCATAAGAAAAAATTATGATAATATAATTTTCAAGAGTTAAAAATTATTTGAATGTTTGTGTTAATTTGAGTGTTATTTTGCTTAAAATAAAACAACAATTTAATTTTCGTTTGTGAGTGTCTTTTTTCTACATTGTGAATATTATTTTTATTCGCTTTGAGCTTCACCTGCATAAATTATATAAATAAATGTTGACTTGAAACATGTTCCACATTCAAAAAAAAAAGAAAGAAAAAAAAAAGGGCTCAATTTTTTTCTTAATAGAAAATTCATTTTGTATTCTATTTTTAGGTTTAAGCTTCGTCAAAATGTTTTAGCTTTTGAAAAGAATATCCAATTGAAACTCCCTCTCAGCATCACTAACAAAGAGCACATACGTATCATGTACAATAATTAACAAGGAAATAGAACTTCTGAAAATAACATTGAATTACTTCCGTTCTATATCTATCTGTCTCGAATTTCAAAAATTAGTTTTAACTTTTGAAACTTAAGAAAGAATATTCGAGTTCCATTACTTACCTTTTAAAAGAATACTTTCTATTTTTAAGCAATTAATAAGAATATTCAAACATTTATATAATATTTCTATTCTATTATATTATGTAGCTATTAACCTCTTATCGATACTGCGTCAAATGCGCATCAACTTTATAAAGATATCGAGCTTCTAAAGCTATATTGGATTATTCTCTCTATACACACACACACACATATATACAGGGTGTCCATTCAAAGTACCTTATTGGAATGTGTCAGTACACGAAATAATATTCTTTTAAGTAAAAAAATGAAACATATTGTAAAAGAGTAACTCACCAAATTTAATAAAGAAAAAAAATCAACACACTTCTACGTGGGATCCTTTGGTAGAAAGGAGAAGTCCAGGTGGTATCAATTTCAAACCAAACAGTATGTGTAAAAAAAAATTGTTCCAACGATATCGAGATAAACATCTCCTATAATTGTTTTTTCAACAAAGAAAGAAAGGTCTGATAATTTTGTCGTGTAACATTACCAACTGAACATTCACGGATAAATTCCATCCCATGATGGGACTTTCCGAGTTCTATGCCTATTCACACTTTCGCAAACATGAAATGTAGCTTCATCAGAAAATAAAAAATTTGATTTAAAAATTGAGAATCATTCTCAACGCATCGCAACATACGCATTTTTTTTTTTTTTTTTTTTTTTAATTTTTTGGCCGAAGTAACGATGCCCGAAATCACCGCCTCATGGTTTCGTCGTAAAATATAAACATTAAACTACGATTTCCTAAGAAACCTCTGCTGTAATCTAGCTACCTTAATATTACGGTGGGTGACGTCATCAAAACATTGTCTACGCAAACCAATGACGTGGTTTCTTCGCATTCAGCATTCTTTAGGAAACCACTCCATTTAGTTGACGTAGATAACAATAACGTTTAGTGACGTCATCAACCGTAATATTGTGGCCGCCATATAACGGCTCCGCTTTCCTGAAAACTTATCTTAGATCGCCGTTTCAAAGAAATGAAGTAATCGTAACGTTAATTATTGATTTTTGACGATTTTTTGCTAGTGTACCCATTTGAATGAGACACCCTGTATATCTATGGTTCAAAAATTACTTTTAACTTTTGGAACGAACTGAGCTTGAACATTCGAATTCCATTAGTTCGCCTATCAAAGAATACATTCTACTTTTAAGTAACCATTAAGGAAATTCAAACTTATCGATAAAATATTCCTATTGTATTATGTAGTCATTAGTCTCTTATCACCTCTACGTCATTTGCACATCAATTTTAAATTCCGGGAGGGATTGTTAACTTCTGAACAATACCGAATTCCCTGGCGAAATACCTCTTCCAATTCCCTTGTCACCAACCCGACACCACCTCCAAAAATTCCTACATGCCATAATTCAAAACCTGCATCGGATGAGGTACGAGCCCCGTTGTCCGGCAGCATCCATAAGAGACATCGAAATCCGGCACCGGGAGTCATTATGCGAGATCTATTGAGCATCATACTTCTAAAAGGCCCCATTTGTATTCAGTTTAATTTATTGCTCCCCGCTGGAGGGAGGGAGCGGCATCTTGAGATGCGACCGCGGAGAAGAGAATGAGAACCACAAGAGGACGGGGAGCGTTGCCATGGTGATGGGCGTAGATGAAATTTGGGGGCTGCGCGAATTGAAAATGCCCCCCTTTTCAAAAGAATAAGCCGCGAGAGTGGTGTCGTTCGGGTTTATTTCGTAAGGCTTGGTGGGGGCTTCATTGGCCTGGGCCTCACACGTTTTCGAATAAAAAAAAGGAAGGAAGGAGAAGGAGTGTATGGCAAGAAGTTGGAATCTTTTTTTTTTTTTTCTTTTCTTTTTTCTTCGATAACTGAAACGTTGTGATTCTAAAAAAAAAGGAGGGGGAGGGGGTTGTATGCTTTCTTTTATCTGAGATGTATTGGTTCTATTTAAACCTTAGCTTGCCTTCAACAGTAAATAATACATAATTAAATGTTTATTAAAGCATCAAAAAATCCACCTTTTTTTTCCAAAAAAGAAAAGAAAATTTTAAAAAGATAAAAATTTCGATAAACTAAGCCCATTTTTTTTTTTTTTTTCTCATCAATTCGTAAAAGAAAGGAAAGCAATGCAGACAAGAGGAATGGAGCGCTTTAGGAAAGAAAGAAAAAAATATTTATAAATAGAAGCATTTCGCTAAAACGTTTTTAAAAGATGTAAACTAATATGCCTTCTACCTCGAATTATCTATTAACAACGAATGAAATGAATCACAAGATGCCTTTGTAAAAAAATTAATAATAATAGTAATCATAGTAATATTAAATAGAATAATCAGAGACGATGAAAATTCATTTTTTTAAACTAATAAAAATATTATTATAAATTGTTTTACATTTTAAAACGCGTCAACAAATATTCAGGGATGTAAGGATATAATAAATCTACATATAGTATTTAAAAACAATAAAATAAGTCGATTTTCAAACTCAAGTATTTTATTTGTTTTTTTTTTTTAAAAAATGTTTTTTTTTATATCCTAAGAATGAATATTTAAAGACATTTTCATTTTAATTCATGCTGTTATTGCATATAGTCCCATAAGTTCCTTTTCTCAACTAATTTAATTAAATAAGATTTTCCAATTTAACGCCATTGAAATAATGTAAACTATTTAAGGAAAGCATAACTTAATTTATGAGAAATACAAACGAGTAATGGAGAAAGAAGCGTGCACTGCTAATTATAAAAAAAAATACTACGATTTCCTTTCAAAAGCTTAATTAGGAATGAAAATGAATTATTTTTAATTAGGAATTACTTAATGCTAAAGTATTAATTAATTTTAGGGGAGCGTAAAATTTAAAATCAAATAATTCATTAGTTGCTAATATTCATTTACTTATACCTTTAATATAATTTTCTGCATTACATCTCGGAAAATATAACTTGAGTCTGCAGACAACGAAATTGCATCCATAGCACTAAATTATTTTAAAATATCTTATCAATTATTCCCATCAGTCATTAATTACTTCAAAAATAGTTAGTCTAATCTCAGAGCAATTTGTTACGATTACAACAACATTAGGAATTACAGAAAATCAACCTAATTCTCCATACATCACACACATCGCATAGTCACATAAACATTAACTATTTCAAACGACATAAATTTTTAATAATTCTACGAATCACTTCGTTCGATGCAGTTAGCATTTAACATCGAAAAGTTACAAATTATTCCGTAGGAATCCATTACTTAATCCACAATGATTAAAGAACAGAAGGTTCGGTTGAAACAAATATAAAAATAAATTAATTAAAAAAGAAAAAAAAAGTAGAGAATTCTATCGTCCATATCCAACTTTCAATCCAAGCCCATCTTCAAAACTTTCCTAAAACTTAATTTTTAAAGCTTCAACGATTCCAACCAAATCCCTCTCAGCATATTACAACCCCACGAACGGCTTCGGCGGCATGCCATCTTGGCTGCTTCATCCTAGTAATTGACAGAGCAAAACGAGGCGTCTTAATCCGTACTAAAGCTCATTAAAGTTTTAATTACCTAACCAAAAGGATTTGACATAATCTAGACTTTGGATTTTGGGATTTTTTTCTCCATCCTCTTCTGGTTTGGAGTGCGATGCGAAGAAGATTATGTTAAGTGTCTGTGTTGTTTATTGAGATGGCGAATATAAATAGTTGGCGTAATAATTGGGCTCGTTTTGGTTCTTTTAAATTGCTCTCGTGTGTGTCTTTTGTCCGACGTAATGTTTAAAAATTTTATTTGTGTTTCGAGGTAGTGCGTGTAATTTAAATTGTGGAACAGATCCAAATGTGTTTTTCGTTTAGATGGCGTAATGCTTCAAAGTGCTGCACGGAAAAAGACTTCGTCACTACAGATATACAGTACGTCCCGACAACCGGCCTCGGTTCAACCGGACTCTGGTTTAATCGGAACAGAAACGGAGAAATGACTAACATATCCGTTCGCAATTTAATGTAGTAAGCTTCATTTTTTTTAAAAAAATTAATGCCTAATTCAATTGAGTAGTGGATATATAAATGTGTGTTACGAGAGGGAATAGAGTTAACATTTGCTTATGATAACCAAAAAATACATTTGAAATTTGCATAAATTTTAACTTCTAAATAAAATATGTAATTGATTGTCAATAATATCACAGAAATTGTTTATGTGAAAATAAAATACTAACGCAAAATATAAAACTTTCCTGAATATTTAGGATGGTATTTGGCTTCAGCAAACACCCCTCTAGTTTCCTGTATTATTTCGTTATACATACATTCCTTAAATTTTCTTAAATTCAAGCTTAAGTTTATTCATAATGCATGACAGAAGAAGTTGAAATGTTTAAAAAGTCAAAAATAACTGAAAATTGTGTAAAGGAATTAATTATTATGGTTATCCTTTACTTTTATTAATTTGCAGTAATGCTCCCGAAATTTTTAGAAAGCAACTGGACACGTAGTCATCCCCTCCTAGCTCCACTAGCGCCAATATTATTATTGATTGCGAGCAATGCGGATTATTTTTTCTACTAAATACTGTAATTTAAATGTAAAATAAAATGCCCATTTAAAATATGTGATTAATATAAATATGTGTTTAATATGATTTTTTAAACATTATCTAATTATTAACATATATGTTTACTACACCTAAGCACATACGATGGCGGTTAAGAAGTATTAATGTTAAGAATGGGATATAAGAATGCGATAACTCATTGTAGTATGGTCTAGTGATCCCTTTTCTTTTCTTTTTTTTGTAAGATGTCCATGAGTATGACGCCCTTCGCAATCCAAAAAATCGTCGCCACAACCTTTCCGCCCGATGAGATCGTCTTCACTTTCTTTGGAGCAGATTCAACTGAAACAACTTGCTGTTTTGACAGCTTTCAGTGTATAATGATGAGTCCATATCTAATCAACGTTAGCCATTCGACGCAGAATGGTGACGATAATTCGACGCGACATATATTAAAATTAACTTATGAACAGTATCAAATTTGTTTTGACGCCATTTAACAGAAGACAGTCAACAATGGTAACCCCAACTTGCTTTAGCAATACCGACTGTCATCTGATTTGGATACTTTTCAGACCACCACCTTGTATTAAGTTTTATAACATTTTTTTTAATACCTGAAGTGGGATGGTTGGATCAGTAATACTAAATATAAACACGCATTTCTCAGTCCAAATGCCCGAGATAGCCTTTCGAATTGCTTTACCTACACTCTTGACTTTTCTTTCTAATATTTCTTTTTTCTTGATTTATGTCTTATAAAAAATGTTTTTGTCACTGTAGTAAAATTGTGCATTTTTAAATTACATGCCTTATTTTTGTGTATTAAACATGGATAAATTTTACATTGCTGATGTTTGGTATTTTAATTATTATTCATATGTTTGTTAGTATTCTCGTATTTTGTTAATATATTCTTCTTTCAAGAAGAATTAAGAGCAATCAATATTTGTAATAACATTAAATTCACATTAATTTAGTTATAATATGTTTTACTAGTTTTAGTTTTACTTAAAAATTTTTTAAGTTTTGGCTATAGTTAAGTAGCTTATTATTGTTTTATATACGTGTTTATTTCGCATATATACTAACATTATTCACTACTTTTTACTTATATACATAAAATGTATACATGCACGTGTTTTTACCAATTTGCATCCCAATTATTGGCAAATAGCACGATGAAATATAAGCCTGTGATAACAAATCTTGCGGAAGATATTGTTTTTATTTAAGAGTGGAAAATTATGTGCTAAATAACTTTTTTACAAAAATAATGGTAGGGGAGAAAAGTATCTCATTTGTCGATACAACGAATCAAGTATTAAGTAAGATTACAGTTATATACGAAGCAGGAGATTATTGAAAAATTAAAATTAGACCTCTAATCGGCCAAAAAAAAATTATGCGTATAAAATTTGAGGGTGAAGGAGGTTATAAAATGCGTTTTAAAATAAGAAAAAGGAATATTTCTGTATTATTTGCAATTTACAGTTTTATATAATATGCCAGTTATGTATGTTTCAAAATTTTATGGTTAGAAATTTTCCAAATTTCATTGTTTTAAGGTTTATCTAATTTTTAACAGCTATAAATTTTACTATGTAGATTTTTTTTTCCAAATAAAATATATTAATTCAATATACATGCATTTTATTTGGAACAGTAACTAAACATTTGCTTAGTTGCACACACACAAAAAAAAAAAAATCAAAGCGTAGTTTGCATAAATTACGTAAAAAATACTGAATTAAAACAGTTCTTCACAGCTCTTTTTTTTTCTTAAATTTTTTTTAATAATACGATTAGATAAAAACAAATCTTAAATCTTATTTTCATTAATTCATTTCGTAGAGCCTTTTTTATTATTAAAAGTTTAAAAAAATTATTAGAAAATCTCGTTTTACAATCAAAACAATAACCTAGATTACTTAAAACAATATGAAGGGGAAGGGGAACCTATTCACCAATGAAAGAGTTTTTTGATACCTTTTTAGAGCACTTAGATCCTTTTACCTATTTTTCAAGAACTAGGATTAACAAGAAAGATTATCAATTAACACAAAAGAAAGCATAAGTATTAGGCCCTTTGTTTTGCAATGAGAAAGATTTTGTAGTTTTCCTAGTCATCGAAAAAAACATTTGTACCTCTAAAGCAGGGCTCTTTTTTTATTTAAAAGCCCACCCGTAGAATCTCTTCAAGAACCTCTCTCAATAGATTTTTTTTATAATCACTTATAAAGTTAAGAAAATAAATTAATATCTTTAAGGAAAAAATATCTTATCAGTTTGAACCAAAGAAAAAAGTAGGAAAAAAATACCCCCTTACCAATTTTTTCGCCTGCCTAAATTAACAAAAAAAGGGGGCAAGAAATGAAGGAATTGGTATTAATTAAGATTATATCAGTTGTTTAAGAAATATGGCAATAAATAAATTCACGTGGAGTTTTCAGATTACTTCGTACATAGATCGAAAGATTTGGATGAATAAACCTCGTTAATTGTTTGACTTCTTTACAATAACAAACAGATCTTTTAAGTAGATGTCACAATTTCATTTGTATTTATGTTCTTTTTATTTTGGGGGGAGGGGGGGAATTGTGTGAAACCCTAGTAAAAAAATACGTTTTTTCTCAAGAATTTAAGAGGAAATAAAGCATTTGGATTATTCGTAATTGAAATTATTGCTATTGATGCATTTGATATATTTATAAATTATTCAAATTAGAACATTTTTTTTGCAGCGTTAATTTTCTATATTTTTTTCATTATTGGAACGTAATTAATTTAAATTTCATTTTCCAATTAAATTTTGCAAAATTTTCCAAAAGAAATAAATTTGCAATAAAACACGTATTTCTTACGTCATTCTCCCAAGTTTTATTATTTTTGCGTAATTGAATTATAGTATAAATATTATATAAATACTTTTGCTCTTTTTTTTTTTCATTATTTTATTTTTTAAATTTATTTTGCAGACAATAATTAATATAGAAATAAAAAGCAATTCAATATTTGTCTAACAAAAATCCGAAATTCTTAAAAAAATATCCATTGCATTTTTCTAAGAATTAAACAATTTTGTTTGCTGTGAACATAAAAAGGAGAGGAACGCGCGTTTCTATAAGCTTTTAAATAACGTATATTACAAAAAAAAAGGGGGAGGGGTTCATGTTTTTGAATTTTGCAATACTTTTCACTCATTAAACTTTTGAAATTTGTTTTAACTCAAATTAAATTATCTTGATGTTGCTTATGATGGAATTTTCGAACTCATGTTTAAATAATCTTATTAATTATTAGTGTATCAGTCTGCACCAAACCAAGAACATACTAGAAACCGAATTGGATTTTGAATATTTATTAAATATATATTACAAAGTGACACGAATTTTACGTTTTGTTCAAAAGAGTTACCGAAAAAACCGTATATTTCCGTGTATAAGACGTGAATTTTTGGAAACTTTTCTTAATTAAATCGACGAGGATTGGCTTATACATGGATCCGCTAGTTCATAACAAACTTTGGTGCTTTTCCGTTAGTCTCACAAAAGCGATAAATTGCCAAATGTAGCTCATTTTAAGTTAATGAGGAAAATAATTTCAAATGAAATAATCACCCCTTTTATGAAAATAGTTGTTTTGGTTTCGAAAGGGCTCTTATTACTGGTATTTGTCTCCAAAATGAAAAATCTCGTGTTGGCGAAATTTGCACCGGTTAACGGAAAAGTACCAATATATACACAGAAAAAAAATTAATAATAGAATACTATAGATAATACGCATATAAAAATAACAATGTTAGAGGTATATTACTTTAATCTTCTAACTTACACTGGGGTGTTTTGAATTCAACCATTATGTGAAAGATAAATAAATAAATAAAGGTCATATAAGTATTTTAAAGTCCGTTACCGGTGCTGTTATCGTAAAATCGTGAGCCGAGTCTTGATGCTACCGAAGACCTATTGTGTAAAGCGGGTGATGCATGCTAAAAATCTATCAAAATACCATTTTCTCACGTTGGCATCGCGTAGAAATTTAGAGAGTGGAGTGCTAGGTTACTTGACCGAGGCTTAAAATCACGAGGACGGTAGTAAACACCCCTCTATCGCTTATAAGTGCGACATTAATACACAATAAAAAGTCAAAAATTTATCTGTTTCGGATTCTTTGCTGGTTTTGAATTTTAGATGGATTTTTTAGGGAAAAAACGTACTCTCGACTTCTATAAAAGTCGGTTTGTATTCGAAAGTAATAAGTATATTCATTTTTAAGAGAAGAGAGAGATAACACAAAACATATTCATATAATCGTAATGCTTAGGTAAAGAAACTATTGACATTTTTACTGTTTTTAGCTTATCTCCTTCCTCACTAAAGAAATCAACATTGTTTTTTAAAATAATTTTATGATATGTTAGCTAAAATGCCTTTACAGGCGAAAATCTTTTATGAATATCATGTTTTTTCAACGATCAGTGATAAAGAATATTTAGGATCATTGTGTCACTTCATCCTGTGCTATTGCGAGGGAAATCAAACCATTCAAATTATTTGAATCAGAGTTTAATAATCCCATAAATTATTATCATGAATCATATCATTGCGCAATGTATGTGTAATTGAATAACTTAAAAGCTTAAGTATAACAAAATATGATCCAGATCAGTAGACTAAATAATAACTTTGAAGTAAATAATTAATTTAAATGTATAGTACAATGATTGATCGTTATGCACATCATTGATTATTTAATGAGGTATATTATTTAGGCGAATATTTAACCATTAATTCACTTTATATTAGTAATTTACGCAATTTAGTTGTGTATAGTTTTGTATTATATAAAACAAATTGGTCATTAATTTCGTTTTTAATAACTTTTCAAAGATTTTAAATAATGTGAACTAACATTTACATTTTATTTTGGTAATTTATGCGATTTAGTTTTGTGCACATTTATTAGCCACATAAGGGGCTATTGTTTTAGGAAGATCACTTTTGAAGTTCCAGATCACTTTTCAATTTTTTATCGTTTGCTTCAATTTTAATTACATTAAGCTTAATTATTAAATATTTTCAATTTAATAATTTATCCTTTCTTTTAATTTTAATTACATGTAGCTGATAACAGATTCAATTTAATAATGTATCGTTTGTTTTAATTTTAACATCGGAAAAGTTTATTATTGTCCATTTCTCAATATCTCATCGCTCATTTTAATTCTTATATTTAATTGAGTAATTTAATAATAATTATAAGAAAAACCCACTTTGGATGGCTAAATATGTTGTTTGCAAAACTTTGCATAGAACTTTTTTTTGTTGCGTAAAACAAATAAATCACCAATTTCGTTTTTAATAACATTTCAAGAATTTAAAACAATGTAAACTAACATTTACTATCGGTTTATTTTAATTTTAATAATTTATGCGACATAGTTGTGTACATATTTATTTATTATGTAAAACAAATTGGTCCTTAATTTTACTTTTAATAACATTTCAAAGATTTCATAAAATGCGATAATGAAGTCAATAATAACACTTAAAGCATCTCTCACTTATAATACGATTATATAATGCCTTTATAACTGTTATTATAGCTAAAATAATAAAAAAATAATTAAAAAGGTAATCAAACAATCGTTAGAATTACAATAGATGGTCTATGGAAGAAAAAAAAAACTTTCGACTTTTTTTGTACCGTCTTCTAAGCCTTTTTGGAATGAAAAAATACTTTTTAAAAAAATTTAGCTTTCAGTAGTTTAGACCTATAGACTTAGGGGTGTGATATTAAGATTACTCCCTTTTTTGAAACAAAGAAAACGAAACTATTTCTTCATTATAAAAGAAAAAAAAAACAATAAAAGTTTCGAAGAATTGTTTTAATACCTTTATCTTCCCGGGATATACCACTGGAAGAGCGATTTATGAATAGAAATCGGCTTTTGAAACCTGGGTATAACCAGAATACTTCGTCCTTTACGCCGAACACTTTAGTGCGCGACACTCTCCCGACTTCAAACGAAAAATTTTCCATTCAGCAGAGTCAATTGCCCTGAAAAACCAAAGTATCGCGTGTCGTACCGGAACCCGCAGCTGCACACCTCCTTTTCTGTCACCGGCTAGTTAGACCTCCTTCCCCCCTCGCTGGCAGAAGGGTCACTTCCAAGTAACACGTGCTCGGGAGGGTCAGTAAATAACAGTACTTGACGTCGGAGCACTTTTTGTGAAGGTAAATAAGTGACTGTAGGGATGACAGACTTAGATTTATGGTCTGCGGTCGCACTTGAGGAATCCAATACTGTTGTTCGGGACGTTTGTGTAAGAAGAGCTTACGACTCGGCTCTGGAAGCTGTTGTGTACACACTCACTGAGAGATTGTTTGTGATTTTCGAGTTCGGTTGGCGATCTTAGTGAATTTAGGTGGAATGTTCTGAACTAGTGAAACGCGTACAGCAGTTTTGTTTAAAAGGATATTGAGAACAATTCTGGAAAAAAAATCCAAATTTGGAAGGCTTTGAAACTGATGGTAAAGTACCACAATTAGATGGTAAAGGATTTCAAAAGTAATTGTGAAAAAAATCCGTCAGCAGTACTCTTAAATGTTTTAAAAGTGGTGGAACGTGTACCTTAATTTGATTTGAAAGGGTTTTGAGAGAAACTCTCTCTCTCTCTCAAAAAAAAAAAAAAAAAAAAGAATCAAACATGAGCACTTTATTTGGAATGCTTTGAAACTAGTGGTATGCGTACTTCAGTTTGATTTAAAGGGGTTTCGAAAGTATTTCTAAAAAAAAAATCCACCTTAGAAATGCCCTGAAAGTGATGGTAACGTATCATAGTTTGATTTAAAAGGGCTTCAAGAATAATTGTGAAAAAAAAAATTCTTCAGGAGTATATTGGAATGTTCTGAAACTGGTGGTAGACGTACCACAATCTGCTTTGAAAGGGTTTCGCGAACAATTCTGAAAAACAATCTACAAGAGTACTATGGAATGCTTTAAAACTGGTGGTACGCGTTCCTCAATTTTAATTTTAAGGGTTTTGAAGGAAAAAATTCAAACAGGAAGAATTTGGAATGTTCCGAAACCGGAAGTGTACCACAGTTTGATCTGAAAGGGTTTCACGAACAACTCTGAAAAGAGTCCAACAAGAGTACTTTCTCTATATTCTCGACAATCAAATAGTTCGAGTACAAACTAGGGAAAAGCTCTTTCCTCAGTTTGATTTTGCGATGAGGGATTCAAAGTTAACACTTTCAATTGCTAGATATGAATAAGTATGCATCATTTAAATTCATATGAGTGATAACAAAAAGGATTAATTTACCAGAGGAGGAAACTTATTTATTAAGTTGAGAGTTTTCATTAACAAAAAAAAAATTTTTTTTTATTGAAAAGATTCTAAGAAACACAATTATTTGCGGGAAGAACACAAGAAAATTTTAAAATTTATTGAAATTTCCGTTCAAGAAGAGAGGGGAAAAAATTGCTCAATCTAGGCCTGTTTATGATCCTAAAACTCCGGAGGCTAAGTAAGGCGTTTACCTTCAGCTAACTAACTTCTAACCCTTTTATTCATTACTTTACCGCATAAATGTAATTTGTACAAATCATTCTCTATATCTCATAATTTCAATCTAATCTACAAAAAACACGTTTCCTTTTTTGGGAGGAATTTAAATTCAAACACGATCCTCAAGAAACTCAAACAATTGGAAGGAGGGAACAATCCTGGTAAAATCTATTGTTCCAGAGTGCTGAATTTGGTATTGAAAAAAATTTTGGATGCGGATTTTAAAATCTATAGAATATGTGTTATTGATCAATGTTAAGTATTTTAAATGAATATTTCAATTCGATTATAAAGGAAGAATCATTATCATTATGGTTGTTTGTTGGGGTGGGAGATTTGTGATTGTTTATTAACGTTCCCCTGAGAAGCAACACGAAAGCTATTGGAGACGGACCTCGTTAATCTACCCCTCGGTCAAGTGACAAAGATGACATCTGCGCTGGTATTTCTTTTTCCAAACTTCCGCACCACGCCACGGAAGGATTTGAAACCTCGACCAGATTTAACGTGCATCAGCACTGCTGTACGGCGTGTCTTCATCGGCATCAGGACTCGAACTTAGATTCGACAAAATCAATGATGGTCGCGATCCGTGACAAAGCTGCGACGGGTACTGGTTGGTGTGCGAGTTTATTAACTTTGAGTGTATTTAGCTTTTCTCTTCCAAACATTAAATTTTTAATTATGGGGACTAACCCGGGACAACAAAGAGTAAATACTTAGAAATAATCTGGCAAGACCATCCCCGAAATATGTATTACTAGACAATTCTACAAACAAAACAAATATAAACATATTCTTAAATGGAAATTATATACATTTATTTGAAGTGAACGCGTTTTATATAAACTAGGTTTTAAGTTTATTAGGCTGCTGATTTATTTACAAACATATGTTTATTTTATTTTTTTTAAAAAAAAAAGACAGTTATATTAATTATAATAACACACATAAATTGAAAATAACAATCTATCGTGATCAGCGTCATAGTTTATTATTAATAAATATGTACAGTCGAAATCTGTTAAAAAAATGCTTCGAAATTTTAATCAAAACGTTCGTTATACACCATTGTACTCTTATTTAAATTGTTGAGCGAAGAAAATTGAAATGCTCTTTTCAGTTAAAACGCATTATAATTGCTGTGTTTTTGTAATTCTATAATTCGTAAATTCTATGTTAAAAAGGACGAAATTACCAAAAAGAACGAATTTTAAAATTTATATCTTCTTTCGTTTATTTAACTGAAACTAAAACCATTTGCAAGTAAACTCTTTTTATAAAAATTTGTTTTCTTTAAAAAAATATGCATATTCAAATATTAGCAAATTTATGAAATTATTAGCGGTAACATAATGACAGTTCCGCATAAATAATAAACAGATTTAAAATCAGATATTTGTAAGTTTTATGACGTTGGTAAACTTCATGACGTAAGGATTAGAGTACTTTAAAAATTTGTAAAATATTGTGCTATATGTCTCTCATATATTCTCAATGAACACTTAAAACTATGAATTCAATACCGGTTTTTTTCTGTTGGTGTGGGGAAAAAATTCACCAGACATCGTTTTATGCAATCGTAAGCTATACTCAAAATGTCTTAGTCACAACAGATTTTTTTTAAAAGAAACATTTTAAAAATAAATAAAATGTTCACTGTATTTATAAATAATTTAAGGATCATTCATTTCTTCTTAATTTTTCTTATTTTAAAACCTACTTTTGATTAAAATATTCAAAAAGTTTAAGCTCTGTTCAATTTATTGTTAAGATATGTAAAGAAACTGCTCTCACTCAAATTAATCAGATAATGAACCCTAACACAAGATAATAAGCCAAGACATATTTTTGAAAGGTACTCAAATTTTTTATCTAAAACACATAACATAAACTGACATAAAAGGATCCAAAACGTATTGTTGAAGGGTACTCATTCATTCGCTCTAATATGCGCATGAATAAATTTGAATTAAATATTTCGAAATTTTAAACTCTGTTGATTCCACTGCTGGCATAAAAGGAAAGAAAAAATATATTTAAAGGGCGTTAATTTGTTTACACTAAAATTTGCTTAAATTACTTGTATCAAAAACGCAAGTTAATTTTTCTGTTAATGTAAATATTTGTTATCTTGCACTTTGGAACGAATTGTCTTCGTTATCATTATTAAGAACATATTGGCAGAATAATAATTCCGCTAAATATTTTTCATCAATTTAATCACTTTTAGAATAAACGAAATCAAAATTAATTAATATTATGGAGCGTTTACTTAAATGCGTCATTAACAAAAATTTCTGATGAAGAATTATTTACCTTAATAACTTCAAACAATGAACTTGAAACCTGGATCCGATTCAAGTAAACTTTAAGTAACGAGACTCAAGCACAGAAAAACGCGCCTAGAACAGTTTCTTGATCCAATACAGTGATCCTATCAATCTCATTAATTTTTCTCTCACCTCTATGTTATTCTCATGAAGTAATGCTAAATTACTTAAGTCACGATTCTTTCACTAGGCGATGTTCTCAATTCAAATAACGTATCGAAGAAGCCCTAAAGGTTAGTTAAAGGGCAAAGCGTGTGAGAACCCGGTACAACTTTTACATCGAAATTTTGTCTATTCAAAAATTGTCTTCAAGAAATTTCAATAGTTTATTTTCAATAGATTCTTAACTTGTAGTAGTCATGAGAACCCGTTTCTTACAGTTTACTTAGAACTTGATTTCATTTTTATAATTTGTTTCGAAAGTAAAAAAATCTAGTAAAAAATATTACGCAATAAAATTTCTTTTATATAATTAAAAAATGCATATTTTTGCCAAAAATTGTGGTTCGGGAGATTGTGGGATTTTACTTTCATTTCGTTTTTATTCTTAACAAAAGAGAGAATAAATGAACCTTTTAATCGCACTTCTAGGAATCAAACTCAATAAATTTTTAAAATCAAATTATGAATACCAATTATGCGTTTTAAATTGAGTAACATTCATAATTAAAAGTTTTCGAGACATGGTATCTATTTCATTGGACATGAATAGCTCTAAGAATTAATTTTAAAATAAATACCCGATATTCCGATTGTTGAAGTATCTAATCTTTTATTATGATTATCACTATCAAAATAGAGTACTTCAACGTATTCATATTGTTTCATTCTGAAATATTTAAATAATTAAGCGCCTTTCTTAGCTTCATACAAAATTAAGATTATTTGCTTGCTTGTTTGTTTGTTTTTACGTTGAATTATGAGTGCTGATAAATTTATTTTCGTAGATGTATTTCTCAAAAGAGCGACACTGACCCACTTTGATTATCAGTTTCAGGAGTATATAAAACTAAAATTATGATTTATAAAATTGACCTTCGAGGTAACAAATATGTTGATATTCAAAAGAGTGTAAAGTAAGGAGAAGAAAAAAAAATTTTCAAATTTCTTTTTTCTTTTTTTTAATTTTTTGATAAATATTTTTCAGACGATTTTAACAAGATTTTAACAATTTATGTTATTATGAAAGTGAAATAATTAAAATAAAATTCATTGTGTATCAACATGCCCTAAATCGTTTTAAAAATATTATATTGTTTCGTTTACAATTAGAGGCAAAATTACAAATGAAAATTTTTCGATTTGTTCTGAAACTGTAAAAAATTTTATATCTGAATGCATTTTTTCTTTCTTTTTTTTAAAAAAAAAAAAAAGAAGAAGAAGAAAAAAAAAAAGGTTAGATGGTATGATAATTTTTAAAAATGCAAGACATGTCTTTTTTTCCCCCCAAAAAATGGCTAGATTGTTTGATTTTAATGAATGGGATAGTTTTATTAATTATACATTAAAAATAAGTGAATCAGTTTGTGAGAATTCCATGTAAAATAATATATTGTGGTAAACATTTTAAGAAATTTATGTGAATTAGTTCTAAAAAATTTCATCTTTGAACAATTTTTTTTCTTAAAAAAGTTTGATAATTTAATAATTTTAAGAATATTTACATGAATTGTTTTTCAAAAGAGTGGGGAGGTTAAATCGTCTGATTTTAATAAAGAATGGATTTTATTCATCATGTATTAAAGCAAGTGAATAAATTTTTGAAATTTTCACGTGATATCATATATTGTGGCTGATATGAAAACAACATACAAAATTTATGAACCAATCCATTCACAGATAATAACATATTTCCTTTATCACATAATCCATATAAAATGTGTGATCAACACAAATAACACCATAAAATAGACCGTTGGATTATTACTGTATGCAATAAAGTTCAAAAGAAGAAATACAAATATTTATTCAAGGCAATCATATTAAGCACATATTTTAATGAAAAATTTAATTTTAACGAAGGTAATTTAAATAGTGAAAAAAGTATTTTTTTTAAATTTCAGATATCAAATATAACGAGGAAATTAATTACTGTGAAGTTTTGAATAATATCTAAAGAAAGTAAAAGCTCTATTTTAGAAAACAATATTAAAGTTAGTATTATAAAATCAGTGTTATTTAATGCATTGGAAATGGGACTTTAACAACTCATAATTAAATTAAAAGATTATTTTCAATTTGATTTACAAATCATTTTCTTTTTTCTAATTAGAAAAGTACCGATGATTAAAATATCTTTCGATTAAATATTACAAATTCTAAGTAACAATTTTTTTTTTTTTTATTTATTTTCAATGGGAATCTTATCGTAATAAATTGATTAATTAAATTACTGAATATGATTTTTATTTATACTTGGTCCTTTTCGCAACTGAATCAAAAATTTATATTTTTCGTTATTTAAAAATGAAAAGTAGAATTTAAAAGCTTTTAATTTAAAAAATGGTGTTTTAATCATTGAACCACTTAAATATATTATAAAGATTTGAAATGGCAAAAGGAAAATGAACTGTATGAATAATTATTTCTATATTAAGCCAGATATGCATAGGTTTGTTAAGACCAAGGGTCAAGTAGAAAAAAAAAGCTATATGAAATTTCATGGGTTACAAGTATATTTTGGTTACAGTTACAATATATATAGTTACAAAGAAAATTGATTAAATGTGAATAGAAAAATTAATTTGACTCATGATACAAAATGTTTGTCTTTTTTCTATTTAAGTCAAGTGCAATGTTCTAAATTTTCCTCAGACGGTTATTGTCTAGTTATTGTTAATTTAATCGTTAAATAAATTTAGTTCTTACTTTAATTTTTAAAATGAAAAAGAGAGTGAAACATAACCATAAAAAGTTATATTCAATCAACAAACTTTTCAAAAAATTCAGTTTTTGGAGCTTGCATTAAAATTATCAATGCTTGAAAATGGTTTTCTGAATTCATTATTTATAAATTCTGAATATAAGTTAACCTTTTGAAAAAATAAAAATGCATTTGTAAAGAGAAAGACATAAAATGGTATGTGTGGCGTTGTATTTCTGTACCGAAACTAATATTAGAATTGCGTTGTACATGGATACTAGCCCCATATAGACGCTAGTATTATTATATTATTAATTTAATATTACGATAAATATTCATCTCGAACTATAATTATGAATATGGGTTGAACGAAGTACTTTATATGGAGTTGAAATTCCATCCTCTTAAAAACTCAAGAATCAAAAGAATATATTGAATATATAAATATTTCTTCATTTATTATTTGATGGAATGAAGTTCTCACAATTTTTTCCAGATTTCAAAGGATATTTTGTTCTCACTAAAATTAATGTTCGAGTTTAATAACTTTAAAACTGTATCATGTTTTGTAAAACCTAAACTTTTGATCTTTTCTTGTAGCATCGTAACTTATATAATAAATTAAATTTTCGAACTGGTATACATTAATTAATTTAAAAAAAAAAAAACTTTCAAGAAATTTATTTTGTGACGCCTTATTCTTAAATCCAAAATTAATTAAGCCTGCTACTGTATTTCTAACTACTATTCCATTTGGTAAGTTTTAAACTTGTTCGATTAATTTCACTTGCAATCGGTTTTAACTGTTAACTACAAAAACTAGACACTATAATTTCCAACAATTAGTTGAGGAAACATTATATTTTATGTTTTTTTTTCCAACAATATCATATTGAATCGATTTGTGGTACATTTAGGAAAAGATTAATGAAAATGAAATAAAAAGTTTCCAATAACTCATGAAGAAAATGAAGACTCAATCCAATAAACTCGTCCTAATTTATCTTAAAATGTTTCTTGGAACTTTTCTGATGTAAAGCGTGTAATCTATTTCACGTGTTTTCTTACTTATTTTTAAAAATTAAAAACACATTAACTTTCGATAAGAAAGCAATCGTATTATTAATATTAAATGCTGCAGTTCATAATAAATGATTAAATCTAATCTTAAAATTAAATTAAGTTAAAAACTTAAGGCAGAAAAAAAAATAAGTATAGTTAAATACAGCTCATTTTCTGGGCGATTAAAAATTAAAAATAAGAATAATTTTGTAAACAGTTTAAATAATTTTTTCAAATAAAACTAACAACTGACAAAACCTTTTTTATTAAAAAAAAAGGAAAGAAAAGTTGTTCACCGCTTCGTATATGAAAAACAAAATGCTATGAAATTCAGATCAAGAAATTTAAGTAGATATTTATGAAATGTTTATGTTAATAAAAGAAACATTCAAAAAAATAATATTAACATCAATAGGAAGATACTTTTAACATTTATTATCATCAACTGAAATTATCATTTCTATTTTAGAAACAAGGCTTATAGTTCAGAATTCTTTGGATTTGGAATACTATTCTTATAAGATATATATTCCTATAAGTCAAAATAACAAAATCGTATAACCAATTCATATTTAGGTTCATATATCAGATGAAAAAAAAAAAAAAAAAAAAAAAGAACACACACACACAGTATAACAAACTTTTCTAATTTGGTAACGACGTAAGATTACAGCTATATGTTCGCAAATAAATATAGTTCTCGTGTAAGAAGTTTCGATATATAACACAACTAATAAGCTTTACACGTTTAAGAAATTTATTTGTAATGTTTAATTTACAAATAATTGGAATTAATTATTCGTAACGCCATAACAAAAAATGTAAACAAAATACCAATCATGGGGAGAAATGTAATCTTATTTGCTTCAACAGTTTTCATGAAAATGTAGTAGTATAAATTATTTATAATATTGTATTATATTACATATTAAATTAATATTTGTATTATTACTTTGAAACTGGTAAAATTTGAATTCCTGAATATTAATTAAGGAACTTAACAGTAAAATTATTTTGCATACAACTCAGATTAATTAATAGAATCGAATTTCCGCTTAAATGTAAGTTAAGGGTGTTGGTAATAAATTCAAAGTACGTCGCCGCAAAAAAAAAATAAACAGTAATATTCTCGATGAAATAAGTGAGGAAATGGATTCTTTAAATATGTCTTTGTTCATGGTTATTTTTCTGTAAGTAAATTGTTACAAATGGCATGCCAGTTACATTTGAATTTCAGATAAAAAAATTAATTTGCATACTTATTTTTTTACATATATGTTGCGAAAACTAATGGTAATCTTTGGTTTCGATGTAAACCAGACCGGTCAGTAACAGATTAAAGCCGCGACACCACGACAAAAAATCGAACAAAAACAAACCCTCGAAAAATTAGGGAGGGGAGAGCTTACCTCTTTTTTTCTTATCTGAAGCAGAATCAGGTAAATGGGGTGTCGTCGAACACGTGACCACTGCCCCATGGTCAGCAGTCATGCCAGACCTCTGGGTCAAGGGCGATTGGTGGTGGTGATGATGGTGATGATGATGCCCCAAACTGACCATGTGGCCTAGGGGACCCATTGGACCCCCAAGGGTCGTAGGGTCCGGCGAGCCGACGAAGTCCTGTAGGCAAAGTGATTCGTTGAGAGTGTCCATCTATCAATTAGGAATGCCACCGAGTAGGGAGGGGGGGATTACAAGACGCTAGTTAGGCGGGGCATACTCTTTCTCCCAAATCTGTATAAGCCTTTCCTTTTCGGGCCGGATCAAGCCGGATTTGGGACGGACGCCCGGAGATCTTCCCGGATCTAAAAGAGAGCAGCGCGCCTTTCGGAAACAGTCGTTTTCACGCGAATATACGGCTCCAAAAGCAATCGGGAGTGCAGCTGCTAGCAGAGTGAATCGCTGCGATCACGAGGCACGGTAAATCCTGACCTCCTCCCGCGGCCCCATTCGTCCACTCTTCAAACCTCGGCTCCTCCTACAATAGCCACGCCTCCCACAATAAGTTAGGACTACGTCATAGGTTAGTGGGTGACGTCACTCGCTTGCTGTGGAAAAGAGGGCGGTGACTTTTGGAGGAAAAGGGGGCAGGGAAGTTGTGGAGTTTTTCTCAGGGTCGGCTCTGTTGCATCACGTGGGGATGTACGCCACCTTATCTTTTGGAGATTTTCAGGTAGGACATCTCTCCGTTCTATATTTTTGTTGGTTTTGTGTGTGTGTGTGTGACGGGAAATAATTTTGTTTTTGTTTTACATATTTTCCCACGTGCCCGTTTTTGTGGACTTCTAGAAAAATATGTTTACGGGAGCAGAGAATAGTATTGTGATATGTAGGGAATGCTTTCCGAAAAAAGAAGAATAAAAAGGAAGTGTTTGCGATCGAATAAAACTTCGAACTAGTAAAATGTTTAAAAGTTTACTTACGCCATATTTCCCAATTATATAAATGAGTAAAAAATATCTTACATTTTTTTTTTCTTGATGAAAATTAAATTATTTTGCTGGAGAGAAAAGATAAATAGTTTAAGCTCTTTTCAATTACATATATATCGGGATCTCCAAAAATGAATCTCTATTAAAATATTTTTTTATGTTACCAATATTTTTCGGAATATCTGTTTTGACACATTTACAATTAAAAAAAAATGTTCGTATGATGAAACAATGCTTTTTCAGTCTTGATTTTTTTTTCCTAAAAAAAAAAAAAAACTTTCATTTCCTGACATACTCAAAAAGGCTTTTAATATTAATTCCATACCTAAAAAAAAAGGGGGGGTGAAATAACTTTTTATGCCCTTTTTAAAGACTATTTTAGTATACTATAAAACTTAGAATACAAAAAATAATTTAATAGTATACAATAAAAACTACTGAAAAATAAAACTTCAGATAAATTTCAGTGTTCAGTGAAAAACATTTTAAGCATTTCAAGCAAAATTTATCTTTTTTTTTTTTTTTTTTTTAAATCAAGCATGTTTACAAAACCACCATTAATTTATTTACAAATGTAACTCCGTTTTTAATTTAGTTAACCACCAAATGATAGGGAAAATTGTTTTTTGAAACATTCAATTCCTATGAAGAATTTTTTTTACTTATATTTGATTATTTGTCCACGTATGCAATTAATAGTCGCGTTCCACTAACTAAAGTTTCATAACAAGTTTTCTTAAATCTCATAGCTTTAAGATTTTACAATGTTAATGGAAATGAAATCAAAAATGCTAATAATGTTAAATAAACGATCTCCAACTTTATTTCACAGTTAATTGCTTTGTAAGATACTCTTATATAGATATCCTTCATAATATGGATCAAATTATACAAAAACGTTCACAAAACTAAAATTACAGGCAATAATTTTTTGATTAAATTAAAAATTGAAATATCCATTTAAAAAGTAATATTATAACCCCAACAAAATGTTTATGTTTGAATTTACCAGATTATACAAAATAATAATAATGAAGATATCTCATTATATATATGTAAACAAAAGATTTCAGACAACTTAATGTAAAATGTTTGCGGCTTCTTGTATTTTTCATTATGGCAGAAAAAGGAAAACTTTAAACGAGTGAAGTTAATTGCAAAATTTAAAATTAAAACAATATATTCATGATAAAAAAGGTAACTAATTTTTATTCGTTTCTATATGTAAACGTAATACTTAAGAAAGTCAGTAAAATGACACAAATTATGAAAAGCAACTTGATCAAAATGATGCAATGGATTTCCATTTATTTATTCATTATTCAAAAATGATTTATTGTTTAAAAACTCTCTTACGACATCTATTTTCCTATTATATTTTTATTTAAATTAGAATGAGGTAGTAATTAGAATTCAAATACTAGTTGTGTTTCTGAAATACTTATTTAAATACTTCACTACGTTATTCACTAATAAAATAAAGTGATATAATATTACTAAATATTGATTTAAGTATTTAAATTGCTTTATTTTTTCAAAACTTTTCACATATTCTGAAAATGTGTATATTTAAAATGTGCAATAAGTTCAAGATATTTATTTTTAAATTGAAAATTAGAATTTTTTTTAAGAAATGTATTTATTTACTTATTAATTTTTAAAATTTATTGAAAAACAGGCAATCGGAGTAATAATTGGAACACTTAAATTCTTCCATACATTTTTTACCTATCGTACGTATGTTTTTGCCTGATTTCTTCATAGTTTTATTCCTTAAATGAAAAAAAAAAAAAAGCGAAACTTTAATGTTTGTTATTTTTCAGCACAAATAAACTATTAATTTTATAAAATATTAATAAATATAACATCCGTAGCGCTCATTTTATTGGTAGTTTCTCTCTCCATTCTCTGTAAAGTGAAAAAATATTTTTATAACCTTTTGAATCATACTTATGGGCTTATTATTTAACTCGTTTTTCTCTTGTATTTAATTTGAATTTTAAGTGAGGTGGAAGAAAGAATTATGTGAGTTTATTCGAAGCTTTTTTCCTTTTGAATTTAAATTCTTAAAAACATAGAGAGTTTCATTCACTTAACGAAAACCATTTGAAACAAAATATATTTACATCAAAATTGTATAGTTTGCAGAATAAATGTATGGTTTCCAAACAAAAGAATTTCAAAGGAATATATTGAGCATTACAATTTCTTGATAGATAGATGAATTTTATATAATTTTAAGAATGATAATCATTTAACATTATTATTTATGAATAATAAGAGTTTTTATTACGTAAGGAAGAATTTTTTTTAGAATTTTGAAATATTTTAAAGCAATTTAACACATACTTTTAATTTGGTAATATTATTTAAAATTTTAAAAGTTTCGCTTAAAAATATTGTTATAAAAAAGTTATTCATTTTTTATTACTTTTTTCCATTTATTTATTTATTATTTATTGTTGCTCTATCATAAACGTTTCTAAACAATTTTTCCATACAAAAATATAGCTGTTTATACAAATTAGAAATCATATAGCAATTGGATTAGTTTTAAGATACAAACAGAATTTTACTGTAAATATTTTAAGGGTTTGGAGTGTTTGGTACTTGTTATGTTTGCTAAATTTATTCTGTTCTAATTATACGAAAAATTTTATTTTATATATTATATTTGTTTTCTAATGCATTAATCAAGTGTCTGGCAGATTTCTTCTGTATTTTCTGCTTAAGAAATATGAGAAAAACATTCTATAAATGAATTGAATTATAAATTTTCTCTTGTATAACTTATAATAGGTAAGAAATAAATCCAAACTTATATTTTTAAGGGAAAACTTAAAAATTCTCAAAATATAAAATCACGTATTTAGTTATCTTTTGTCGAAATAGTTTAATGATTTATAAAAGTTTATTATTCGTCGAGAAAATATTTCGATGTTGCTATCGTTTGCAGAAAATTCATTACAAACACATGCTGAGTAATAAAGAATAACCATAGAAATTCAAGTTTTTAGGATCATTTATTTCTTATTGTAATATTTTTTTCTAAGAACGCGTATAAATTATTGATTATAAATTACAGTTTTTAAATGTTGGGCATTTACGTTTAATACGATTTTAGTTTCGAAATAATATAAACTACAAATAAGTATAATCTCTCGCTCCATACATTAAAAGTGGTATCGTAAAATTTTTATAATTACTAAAAATAATCAAGATAGAAACTTTATTTTGTGTCACTCTCAAGACTTCTCTATATAATCACCATCCAGAGTTATGCATTTATCCTAGCGTTTTTTGGCCTTTCGAAAGCCTCATTGTGAAACTCAGCAGATTGAAACCTGTCTTCTCCATATTGTGAATTATTTCAATCTATGACTTCCCGAAACCAAACAAATCAACAACAATAGTTACAATTTACAACATTTTGTATATAAGGATCAATCAATGTGATGAATAAATTTTATCCAGGTGGCTCGGTCTTTTATTAGTAATAATTAAAACTTAACTATATTTCCTTGAATGACTTTACAATAGCGCCTTGCATGTGACTAAGAAATATTCATTAACTATATATAAATGAACAGAACAATCTTTTAAGTTATTTAAAAGACGGATGAACCTGTTTCAAAATAAATATTTTAGATCCATTTTTCACCTAAGAATTTATTTAAAATAACCAAAGTATTTTTACTAAATATGAAAAAACGTCATATTTGAAAATATGTGTGAATTCTGAAATTATGCTCATTTTAGTGAAAAATATTTAGTCACGAAAAACACTTAAATTTCATTTATCATTGATAATATACAATCATGAAAAAAGGTTTATCTAGAGAACATAACTACGCGCCCTTAAGAGGATCTAGCTTTTAGCCCTGTTTATATGGGGTTTTTTTTTTTTTTTTTTTGTAATCAATGCTGTTATTATTTGAAAAACATCCACAATTTACAGATTTTACTACTTAGTTGCTGGAACATCACAGGACGAAACTATTTCTGTATGAAGGAGATAAAGGCCATTATATCAGTTTTTGAAATTTTACAGGACAGCAGCTTAAAGTTTGTTTTTTTTTTATTATTATTTTTTTTACTTTTTGAGGAGCTGTTTCTGTATTAACAGTTTGATTATTAGCGTATATTTTTCTATTAAACTCTTGTATATTTTATTCTTTAAATTGACTTTGCATTATTAAAAGACTTTTATTTCTTTTAAGAGTTATTACTTTTAAAAATTTTACTATTTTAAGATATTGGCATAGGGCATTTTACCTTCCATATACATATATAATATAAAGCTTAAAAGTCATATAATGAGATTTTAGTAAAGAGGGATATTTCTGGAATCTAAACTCCTGGTTATACAAAGAATTACTCGTAATTCTAACTCTATTGGCAATTATAAAGTTGGAAAGATATCGAAAATTGACGAATGATTTATATATAAATGTAAAATCTATAACATTTTTTGAATCAAAAGGCGTTCAGTAGTTGCATGTGAAACAGGAAAAGTGATTTTTTACTATGCTTATATCGAGAATTTCTCGCTTCACTAACACTTTGGGAACTTCTTTTGTGATACTGATTGAATTGCAAATTTCTCCCAATGGATAAAATGTGACGAATGTACATTGGATAAGAATTAGTAAAATTTAATTAATATTTTCGAGGAGATGCATATATAAGAAGTGAAACGCTTAATATCAAGATTGAAAAGTTAGTGGTTGAGAGGGGTGATGATGCTGCAAACGTTAGTCAAGTGACAGCCTTGCCAACGAGATTTTTGGATCAGAGATAGGAAGATTCTACTTATGATTACGAACTCGAACCCTCACCCTTTACGCTTTTAAAGACTCGAACCCGATTAATTATGTAAAGTAAAAATAAAATTATAAAATTAAAAATTAGATGAGGCGCTTCAGGGATTAATTGCCTCAGATGGAGTAAATTAGGGATTAAATGTTGATTACCCATTTTTTGATCTGAGGAAAATAACTCAAATATCTTCAATATGAGACTTTTCTCTTCATTGGATTCTGGGTTCAGGACTACCTTAATAAAGTTTAGTAATGATCGTAGAAATAAATAACAACGAGGCGTTACAAATAAGCAATAAGATTTTACTGAAATCCGACAATATGTTGTAAAAAATATCATATTTAGAAAAATAATAAAAAATTCATATGAAAAAAGGGGGGGGGTAAAAATCACTTGAGCAATATTTATGTCTTACAAAAAAAAATCGATGATAAATTAGTAATTGCAACAGAAAACAAAATTTGCATCATTAATATAGTTGTCTCAATAGACTTCCTTAGACATTGTATTTCACACAGCATTCGAATTTAAATGGCAACACCGAAACCCTTAAATAGATCATGCCGTCTTAGTCCAACCATTTTAAAGATCACAGAGCCACCTATATTTTGCGTAGCGGCGCGAATTTTATAATCCTATACTGACAGTTCTGTCGGAGGCTCTTATATACACAGTGGGGACTTTTGAGATTAAAGGATATTACAATAGATGAAATCTCGGATCCCAGAAGATTTAGTGTGTTTGACTTCGAATCCAGATGAAATTGTTCTGTTTAAACACAGCAGAGAGCAAAGATGAAAATAAATAAAAGAAGAAGAAAAAAAAAGTGCTTGTGACGAAATGTTTGTGAACTTGTAATGCAGATAAGAGCTTTTCTAAATGAAAGGTCTTAAGGTCTAATATGAGATTTTGAAACAAAGCTCGAGGAACAGTTGTGGTACTTTGTTGCTCTTTCACCCATTTTGTTTTATATTTAGTTATGCTAGGGTGTTTTATAAACCGTGGATCAAACTGTTCTGAAGAAATTACATATTTTTTTGGAATAGTATAATTATCTTGAAATAAGAACGGGGGAATTTTTAAAATGCTTTTACTTTTGTAATAATTATATCTTTTTTATAATTATCATTTCTCAACATAAAATTTATGAAATTTTCAGAAAATGTTTGGTTTCTTAACATAAAGTTTCGGAAATCTTCTAAATGCTTTTCGTTTCTCAATGAAAGATTTATGAAAATGCAGAACATTTTTGGTATCTCAACATAACATTCATGAAACCTTCAGAACACTGTTAGTATCTCAATAAAAGGTTTATGAAATCTTCAGAACATTTTTCGTTTCTCAGTGAAAGATTTATGAAAATTCAGAACATTTTTGTTATCTCAATATAACATACATGAAACCTTCAGAACACTGTTAGTACATCAATAAAAGATTTATGAAATCTTCAGAACGTTTTCGATTTCTCAGTATAAGGAGAATGAAATTTTCAAAATGCTTTTGGTTTCTCAACATAAGTCTTCTAAAATTTTCAGAACATTTTTAGTTTCTTAACATAAGGCTTATGAAATTTTCAGAACGCGTTTAATTTCTCAGCATAAGATTTAGAAATGCTTCAAAATACTTTTAATATCTCAACATAAGATTTATAAAATTTTCAAAACACTTTTAGTATCTCAACGGAAAAACCATGATATTTTCAAAATAATTTCATTTTCTAAGCATAAGAATAAAAATTTATTAGAATAGCTTTGCTTCCTAAATATATTTCTTTTTTTATTCCAAAAGAAGCAAAACTACTTTTGTCCCACAAAGTATAATATGATGCTTACAGAAATAAGCAAAATCACAAACAAGAATTTTTTTAAAAAATTTAAATTAAAGAAAAATACATAAGTCAGCAAGACTTTGAACACTTTTAACGAATTCAGAAAAGACAGCAGAGCAGCAAAGTGAAAGACTCTTCGAATCCGTCTGAAATATAGTTCTTACACTCTTGTGTAATCAGCAGCGTAGAAAGCGTTCGGCATCTTCATCAGCATAACCATAAACACAAAGTTCACTGGTAATTAAATTAAACCGGAAAAAATAATAATAATTTTTTAAATCTTCATGGCCATTTAATTTTTAATAGATTTTGGAAGAAAAAAAATTTCAAACAGGTTTATGAAGAATAATACAAAAGAAGTATAATAATAAAGGAAGTATAATTACATAAGTATAATAACAAGCGAAATATAATCATAAGTGAAATATCGAATTTGAATAAAATTTACTGGAAACATAAATGAAACATATACGAATAGGAGCTCATTTCCAGAACAGAAAAGGAAACTTAAGCTAAACGACGAGAAAAGTAAGCTCATTTTTAAAGGTAAGCGTAATAAAATCTGGTAAAATCACTTTAGTAGAACACATTCGAAGACAGATATAATTTTCGAATGCATCAAAATTTCACCTGTGAAAATGAGAGGCGAACGAGAGCGCTATTTTACTTTGATGTCTACATTGTAGACTTCTTCTCAGACGGCGTTGCTTGATAAATACGCAGGTATTCTATCTTCCACGTCAATTTCCTGTCATTCCTATCAGATAAGGAGAAAATACAGCCGAAACAGGAACTAATAGAGAGATATCAGGAGATTCTCCTATGCTTGTAAGGCGATATCAGTAAAACACTTCACAAGGTTTTGAATGCGACGACTGAAATAAATTAGATCCGAATGTATTAATCTTCGCTTGTCGTGAAGTGGTATCAACAATACATTAATTAACACGTGCTAACACATAGTTGTTTTTGAGAAAATAGACGTAAAAAAATGTCTGGGCATAAAACAAGGAATACATGATGTTATATTCGAAATTGTATCGACATCATAATACATTATGATTACAATAATTGTACAATTAGTTCGCTTTTTAAGGTTTATTTACATTGTTAAGATACATTCAAGTTAATATTTTGTCGTCTGCTTTTATTTTAAATCCGAACAGAATATTATTGCCTACTTTGATAATTTACCTTTCACTCTTATTTTAACGTTTGATTTAATAATTGATTTCTTATCGTCTGTTTTTATTCTTTTTGCTGTTACACTGGCAACGTTTTTTGCACTTTAGAATGTTTTGCTTATGACAATAAAAAGTCATTAGGAATTTGAAGAAGGTATTTCCTTTTCTGGATTGTAATTGCTTCTATTGAACCTGGGGCTAGGAAGTACGCTTACTTTACACTAGTTAATATTCATTTTCAATAATTATACTTTTTCAAGAACTTCACAGTTGTTACTTTTACGGCTTAGATTTCTGAGTGGTCACTTGAGGTACCTCAATTTTGACCAAGGGAATAAGATTTTCCCCGTCAGTAAAAACTTGATCTTGAAGCCACTTCTTGTCTTTTGACTTTATAAGTGTTTCTGGGTTCATGGATCTGATGTAGCCCATTGGCTAGATCGGATAGGATTAAAAACAACGACAACATTTACGGTGGAAACTTGTTTTGGTCTTATACAAGGGTCGAATGAAATTGTCGCTGAAAAAAGACAGCTAGAATCTTACACGAAAGTGCAAAAAAGATCAGAAGGTAAGGAAAAGTATTGAGAATTAGATCGAACAAGACGAGTTAAGAAACGTGCTGAACACGAACATTAGCACATGTTAAAATGAAAAAATAGCAAAGCCTATTTCAATTTTTATATTTTTAATTATTTCCCTTTACTTCAGTTTTTGGATATATTACATTATACTACAAACAAGAAAAAAGTTTGTATTAATCAAACCATTGCAAAATACCTTCACAATTGGTAATAATACCTCCCCCCCCCCCTTCCTTAAAAGCCTTGTATGCTACATTATGCTACTGTAGGGGAAAAAGTCCTTTGTTAATTAAATAATCACAAAATAATTTAAAAGTTGGTATTACGGCTATATTTATCTTTTCTTTCTAGGTTTTTGGTATACGAGTACGTTACATTATACAGCTATCTGATGAAGTTCCTTTATTTATTGAATCGTCAAAAAATAGCTTTACGATTTTTTTTATTCGGTAAATCTGGTTCCGAATTTCGCATTAAAAAGCACAAAGGGATTTATATTTTCTTGTTAGATTTTGTGTCTGTTTATATAAGCTAAAAGTCACTCTAAAAATGTTTTTATGTTATTTTTCCTTCAGTATTTTTTTTTTTATTGAAGAGGTACTTCTAATTTTTTATTTATTAACACAAATATTTTTTCCCTTATCATTCATTAAAAATACTTTTTGTTTTTATAATTGAAATTTCTAGATCTGATTAGCATACAGATATAGTTTATACATATAGAATTTCTCAACTTCATATAATTACTTATATATCTTACATAATTATCAACAATCGTATTTTAGTTGAAAAAAAGTACAATGAAATATTTTTTTTGCTAATTTTAAATGCATAAATCATACACACCCACACCCATATATATATATGGGAAAGGTAGTCTAATATTAAAAAGTGTGTAGCATAGAAAATTCTAATTCATCCTCCCCTTTACAAAAAAAAAAAAAAAAAAACCCGAATAGAAGATTATTTTGCTTTTATTAAAAATATTTATTTTAATAAGGCCTTATTTTACAATTTTAAATATAAGGTAACTGAGACGTCTTCAACAAGAAAAACTGAACTTATTTTATACTAGAATAAGTAATCCTCACTTTCTTTTAAAACTAAAAGCAGTGTTAGTCATATTTCAATATTGAGATATTTATGTATTTGTATATTTATTTCTACAAAGAAAATTATATTTATATACATAAATAATTATTTATGAGCAATTACTGATCAATACCTATATATTAATTTGTAAATTATGTACTTTCCTTTAGGTACATTTTGCATAAAATCTTCCTCATTTATGGCTTTAAAATAAACATAAAATTATTTTTTAATATAAAAATAAATATAACATTTTATAGTAAACACAACATTCTAGACAATGAACATGATTATATAATTTCACAATTAGAATTTTATAAAATGTAAACATTTAATGATTCAAATATTTCTTAAATGTTGTGTAACTATTGATCACTAGCTAAAATTTGTGAGTGTTTAAAACAAAAATATTTAGTCCATTGTACAAAATAAAGCCTCATTTTAAAGTATGAGAAAATATCAGCATTATGGATTGTGTAGATTCTGAGAAAAGTGTTTCGGATTGTTCTAAAAAGAAAGAGAGCAAATACAGATATTTTTCTCTATAGTGTGCCACGTTTGCTTAAAGTTTTAAAACTCAATTTCTGTTTACCAAATTCTCATAACACATAAGTAACACATATACAGATTAAGAAGGAGCGCCCTCTATTTTTAACATAAAAATAAATTTTTTTAAAAAAAAAACGCGCTAAATTTGAAGCATACTTTAAAAATGAATACCTTAGGAATAAAAAAAAAAAACTTTTTTTTTCATATGCAGATTGACTGTTGACTGTATCTTAATATTTTTGTACAATATGCTATCAATTATAATGCAAAATTGATTTCATTATTATCTTAATCAACACGTAAATTCTTTTTTTTTTTTTTTAGTCAGAATCATTGCAATATTAAACTTTTGCATCAGTCCAGAACATTCACGAAAAATCGGTGAGATAATAATTTTTTTAAAATTCGATAACCCATTCATGAGCGTTTTTAAGCCATCAGTGGCAACCTCAACACGCATTCTTTCTTACTTTCAATACACTCCATACCGTTTCGATGAACGCTCTCTATTAAAAGGAAACCGACCTGGGGAAATTTTAGTGGGAAGCGGGACCCATTTGAAATAACCACCGCATCATTTCGACCTGGCTTAGTGGAGTGAATTTAAGACGGCGGCGAACATAAGCCGGCTCGAACGCCGAGACCAGGACCAACATCTGTCACTCCAACTTCTTAAAATAAGCATCGCGTATAATCCTCAAAATGACTTAATTTTTAACCTAATTGATACGGCAATTTGATTCCGGCTGGCTTTAAATGGATCGTTGCCCGCCACTGGAGGACAAGCTTTCGAGCGGCAAACTTTTGCGGATGGAAAATTTTCCGCCCCTTCTTTTTTCGTGTTTTTATTCCCATTGTTTTTTTGTTTTGTTTTATTTCATTTTACTTTTCGTCCTCGCTTTCGTTTGTTTGTTGAAGAGTATTGCGAAGAAATGAAATTTGGTAGGAATAGGGGGCTGTATAAAAATAGAATTTGGGTAAATTGAGGTAGTTATTTACTTATTTGTGAGTGTGTGTGTAAGGTAGTACTTCTGATTTTCTTAAATAAAAATTATTGTTTAACATGAGCTAATATGCAGTTGTTTTGAGAAAAGGGTATTAACAAAAACGAGTGAGCATAAAATAAAGAATACATGGGGCTAGGGTTTCAAAAGGTAGACATTATAATACATTATGATTATAATAATTGTATTTAGTTTACATGAAATATATTTAGATTGCTAAGATACAGATTTAATTTACTATTTTATCGTCCACTTTTATTTTTAAATCATTGTCTGCTTTAATAATTTTTCTCTTTTGCTCTTATTTAAGCACTTAATTTAATAATTTATTTTTATGTCAGAATCATCTGTTTGTAATCTTTTTTGTTGTTAACGTTGGCAACGTTTTTACACTTTAGAATATACACAAATAAAAATTTCCTGGGGCTCGGAATTACGCTTATTTTACATTAATTAATATTCATTTTGAATAATTCTACTTTTTTGAGAACTTAAAAAGATAAAAAAAAAAAAAAAAACAAAAAAAAATTTTAAAATAAAATTATAAAACCAATTAAAATTTTTTTTTTTTTTTTTTTTTCGTTTCAATATCTTTCCTGAATTGTAGTAAAATTTATGATACTTATGCTTAAAAACAAGACGTATTTGTTGTTAAATGAAGATCAATAAGGTAACAAAGGGTTTGCAATATAATGAAATTGTTTATACAAAAAATGAACCATTAATTTTTAAAATAATTTGTTTTGTCAGGCTCTTCACAATTTAATACTTAACATTTTTGCCAGTTTTTAAGTTTTGCTCATAGTGACTTTTATTTCAAAGTATCACTGACATTTGAAACATTGAACAAGAAATTTTAGAAAATGAAATTGAAAGAGAACATTCAATGGCATTGATAATGAAAAATCATTTAATGAAACGAAATAATTTCATGAAAATTTACAGTGAACTAATTGAGGTTTCATATAAAATTCTAGAACAATTTTTGATAAATTTCAGGTTTATTTTCATTGTTAATCAAACATTTTTGGTGGATTATTCATCAATTACTTAACGATTTTATTAAGGATGAAAATGAACTTTAAATTATTCTTCATTAAAGTTCAAACATAAATGAGTATGAAAATTATTGGACTGAGGAAAAATATTTAAAAAAATTATGTTAATTACAACAAATTTTTATAGCAGAATCAATGCTATTAATTAGGAAAAAATCGTTTAAATTTATTTATTTGAGAATTTTTGGAACTATGGAATGTAAGAATGTTGCCTGTTGAATCAAAGCAGAGAATAACAAGATTCTTACGTTTTAGAAATTTCAATAAATATTACTTCGGAATTACAATCATTTTAATTTAAAACTTATTTTACTTTAAAATATATTTCTAATGAACTTATTATTGAATAAAAAGTGCATTACCAATTTGGAGGCAAGCTTAATAAAACAGTTTAACTATTTGATGATAAATTTCCGCTCATGATAAATGAGTAAGATAAAAAATAAAAAAGAATTAAAGAGATTGAATTATTTAGTTACTTACCAATTAAAATGCTAAAGTAAAAATAATAAACTAAAGTAAATTAAAATAAATTTAAAAATTTGTAAATATTAACATTTACCTAAATAAAAATTTCAAATGGATTCTGGAATTCTATAAATACATATTAATGTATTAAAAACAACGGAAGAGAAAAATATTCATCATTTCCCCCCCTTAATCTTTAATTTGTTTTTAAAATGTATTTTAAAGGTTCTATTGAATCAAAAACATAAGAAAAATCATTATTTACCGGCACAGAAATTTCGAATGGCCTTCGTTAAGTCATGATTATTTATCAATGTATTTAAAGACTACATGAAGGAAAAGAATTCATTATTTTTCTCCCTTAATATTCCCTTGATTTTCTTAAAAATTATTCTAACTGGCTAAGTATTGCATCAAAAATTTAAAAAAAAATATTTGCCAAAATAGAAATTTTAATTGGACTCCGTTATACCATAAATGCATATTAATGCATTAGACTACAAGACGAAAAAGTATTCATTATTTTTCTCCCTTAATCTTCCTTTATTTATTAAATTAATTCTTATATTTATTATTATTTTTTTTAATTTTGGGCATCTCGCTTTTTTTTACATCCACCCACGTGCCGTTTCTAGGAAGAAAAAGAAAAAAAAAAAAAGTTGCAAGCTATCAGCGTTTCGTTGAAAAGCTATTGCAGTGATACGAAGAACTGGGGTGCAATACCATACTAAAAATACTCCTTTACATTCTTATTTTGGATGGCTTTAGTTAGATATCTGTGGTAAAGTCTACGATGAACACAAACACAATAAATGGTTTCATTTGACACCGAAGTATCACGAGTAAGGAATGCGGAAAACACCCAGATTGAAACTAGAAATTTGTTCGTGCGATTGCAACAATTGCAAGCGTCAGGTAAAGTAAAACTATTTTACTAATTTGCATTACTTTTCATGAAGGAATGACTAATATATTTTTTATGCAATTAATAATTTAATACTCTCCGTGAAAATTAATACATGAATAAAATTGTTTCATGCATTTTCGAAGCAAGATAAAATCTATTGTTTTAATTGATATATTTTATGTTAATTGTTCAGAATATATAGATAAATTTTAGTTTTCAAGCAGATGTTAAGGTTCTCGTCTACCGGCTGTTTTGATTTCATTAATCTTATGGAATTTTCACTGCCATCTTCAAATCTTGATTGTTTTATCTATTTGAATGCAATAAAATGCATCCAAAAGAATAAAAAACATTGAAGGTTTCTGCAGAATTACAGTTTCTCTCCGATTTTTGAAAATATTTTAGAATGTTTTTTAAAGACCGGAAAACCCACATGCGAATCATCAAAATAGGGATAAAAATATTTTTTTAAATCGGAGAGGAAACGTTATTCTACTGAAACCTTTATTTATTATTATCATTATTTTGCCCTTTTGGATAAACTTTTTTGCAATCGAATAAATCAAATAGTAAAGATTTGAGAACGGTGGTCGATCTTCCATAGGATTAACATCGCGTCCATGAAATTAAAATGGCCGGTAAACGGGAGCCTTAAAAGAAAGGAAAATGTGACTGGAGCAATTGATTCTCGCATGGTATTCACGTTTAATTTCACTCAGAGTTTTTTAGTAAATATAAAGAATTCACCAATAAGTTGTTTTGCTTATAATTGTATCATATTTATAAATAAAGAAAATGTGATTTTAGGAATATAAAATTATTATAATTTATTTAAAAACAACTGTATTGAGTTAAAGTCATTAATATATGCATGTACAAAAACTAAACAAATTATAGGCGTTTTCAATTGTATCGCAAAACATAAAAACAATTTAATGTCAATGGTTCGTTGCGTTAGGATTTTGATGGTTGAGAATTTATGTACAATACTAGAGAACCAAAATAAACAAACGTAATAAAAATCTGCAATTGTTCAATGAAGTAACGAGAGTATTAATTAATTTCATTACTTCAAGATTAAGCACCTAACTGAAATAAAATTATATAAAAAATAAGTAGTCATTTTATTCCAAATGTTGAAATTTAAGCAGTAATTAATCGATATGTATGTATTTTTTGCATTGCGATGTAAAAGATTGAAAACTAATGTCATTTAATATTTTAATAAATATGTATATATAATTATTAGTATTTTAATAAAAATAATTCATGTAAAGTGAATGAAATTATTGCTTCATAGGAAATTAATTCAATTTTTATCAATTCATGCTGTTGAAATTCAGTCGTTTACAATCATAAAGATATTTTAATAGACTTGAAAAAACTTTGATGATTACATTCTGTTAATACTTTCTTTCCAACATAACAAACTTTATAAGAAAACAGAATGCTGTTTGCGGATTGTATTAATTTAGATGTGATTACATTAATACAGATTATATACAACAAACTGAAGAAGATGAGATTTTTATGAAAATTTTTTATGCTCTTTCTAAAGTGAAAATATCGCAATAATATTACAGTCAATATATTTTTAAATACCTGAAAAATATATGCAGATGCAATAAAACTAATCGCAACTTTATTATTAATTTTACATCTATGCGAAGTTAGATCAAATATGAACGAGACTTTTTTAATACAATTTTTTAAACGATTTTTAAATATTTTGCCATAGCAACCGCGATGAGTTATTTAATGTTTAAATATCATTTGGTACCGTTTTGTTCTTCATATATTCCTTTATTGAGTCGTTAGTACCTCTGATATAAAGCGGTAGAATATGGAATGGAGTACCAAAAGAGAAACTGCTCCTCTAAAAACAAAACTTGGTTATTTGTTAGAAAATTCTCGCTATAAAGAATCGTCGATTTTCATCCTGACAGACATCCAATTAATACTATATATTATTACGACCCTTTGGGGAAGGATATAGTTGCGTATCGGTCTAAAAGACGTTCCTCTGTGATCAGCAATGTCCTCCTTCTCCAGGACAATAAAAGATCTCGCACAGCCGGGGTAACAGAAAAACAATAAAGAGACTTCACTGAATAACACTCCAACATCCTCTCTATACTTATACTAATTTTATAAACTCCTAATTAACTATTTGTATTAATTTCTCCTAACTTTGCACAGGGCCATTTGTTTGACCCTTCAAAGAAGTGTTATGGGAGAAAGATTTTCATGAAATGAACAAATGAAAAATTTGTTCACAACTGACCCCTTTCAAGTGTGACTTCTTATACAGGAATTAAAAAAAATAAACACTCCAAATCGTTGCGGGTAAATACATGTATCTCAAAGGACAATATGTAAAAAGCAACATGAGTGTAATTTGGGATAGAAGTATTTTAGAAAAAAAAAAATGTAAAAAGTTTCGTTTATATTTGATTCTTTCTCCCTCGTACAAGTGGCCTAGTGGTCCTGGTCGCGGAGTCACTGCCGACGTTATTTTCATCGTGTGGTGCGTTCTAAGTCATATGCGATTGAAAATCCGCCGCGTTGCGAGGCTGATATACGTTAATTATCCTATGTCTATACGTTAATTATCCTATCCTATGTCTCTAGTTAGCTTGGTGTGGAAGTTAGGATAGGAAGAGGCCAACTCAAGTGTCGTTCTCGTCACTTGACCGAGGTTCAAAATGACGTGTTCCGTCGCCAGTGGCCCTCCTGTTGTTTCTCAGTGCGACGTTTATAAACAATTTTATCAAAATCACACCCTCGCATTTAATTTTTGAAATTAATTTAAGACTCCGCTAATTAATTAAATCACTCATAATATATATATTTTTTGAACACAAAATAACAAACATAATTATTTTACAAAATACCTATAGATAACTACATGTATCAGTATCTACAATATATACATATTTCGTTTTTCTAACGATAATAGTATTAGTAATGTAAGATATAATCATTTCAATTCACGATTAATTGATATCTATTCGATATATTCAATATAAACTTTCCTTTTAATGTAAATTTTAATAAATGAATCACGAACTGATAGTTTTTTTTGTAATATTTTCCCGAAAATTTACGAAAATTATGAAAGGTTTAGCAGTGAAGAGCAATTTTTACGCTTAAGGCTCCCGTCTACCCGCCATTTTGATTTCGTGAACGTAATGTTAATCCTATGGAATTTTAACTTTAATTCTCACATCTTTATTATTTGATCTATTTGAATGCAACAAAATGCATTTGAAAGAGTAAAAAATAATCAATGCTTCTGTGGAATTACTTTATTCCTAAGATTTTTAAAAATATTTTTATACTTATTTTAATTAATCGTTTTTGAGTTTTCCGGTCTTTAAAGAATATTTTCAAATACTTTTAAAAATCGGAGGAAAAAAGTAATTCCACAGAAGCATTCATTATTTTTTGCTCTTTCAGATGCACTTTATTGCATTCAAATAGATCAAAAAATAAAGATGTGAGAATTAAAGTTAAAATTCCATAGGATTAACATTACGTCCACGAAATCAAAATGGCGGGTAGACGGGAGCCTTAACTGCATTCAGTAACGCATTAAAATATTGATATAATGTACACTGGAAAATAGTTTCATTGTTATAGCAAATATATTGAATGCTTTAATTTTGATTGCTATTAATGTATATGAAAATAATAATGAGTCTCACATCACGAAATACTTCAAAACCCCGATTGTTTAATATTATTATTTATTCAGTATCCTCTGAAGTAAATTGGACTAGCCGATAAAAATTGAAGATAAAATGAATTATTTGGTAATATAAATAGAGTGATTTTTCGGGGAGGAGGAGAGTAGAATAGAAATTGTAGTTTTCCGTTGAATGATTTATAAAAATAAGAATATATTTTATTTTGTTAAAATTCCACTTAATGCTGAAAAACAAAAGTATTCAAATGTAAAAAAAAATCTTTAAAAACCATATAATTAATTTTCGTATTATGCGTATAATTGTCGTTATTATTTATTACATGGGTCATAATGACTTTCTTAATTAATTCATCATTTTGAAATATTATACTTTTGATGAAGAAAGCTCCAATATATTATCATCGATGTAAAACTATTATAAAAATATAAAAATGTGAAACAAATTTAAACAGAATTTTCGCTTCAGATAACAAATGTCAATACAGTAGGGCTTTTATCACAAAAGCACGCTGACGATGAGATAAATGAATTTGCCATATGTTTAAAAATACATACATTGCGCTTTATTTATTTTTTTTTTAAAAAAAAAAGAAAAAAATTTCTATCTACATTACCGTATAAATCTTTATACATCATACCTCATACCAGGGATGGCCAACTTTTTGCATACTATGCGCCAATTTTTCGACAGACAAGTTCAGATTCGCCATGTAACTAGAGCAATTTTTACTCCGTCTTACATTCATTACTTGGGGTTTGTAAATCGGGATATAGAATCCACTTCGCTTAGGGAAGGAAAAGGAATAGTGTATATAACCTAGCAGTTAAATTAATTTACGCCAGTTTAATGAAGTGGTAGCATTGCGGTCATGGTTGCAGACTCGTAATCGGCATTGTTTTCGTCGAGTCGTGGTTTCGAGCTCTGAAGCCATAAAAGTCCCACCTTGTAGAAGAACCGATTCCCGTTAAATCGCGCGTCGATATCCCAAATCCTCCCGTGGTCTGGTGAGGAAGTTTAGAGGAGGTGGAAGCTCAGGTGTTCTCCTCATCACTTGACTGAGGTACAAAATTTGAGATCCGTCGCCAATAGTCTTCGCATTGCTTCTTGTCTATTATAGAAAAGCCAGATGATTAATCACCAAGCGACTAAGAAATATCGCCAAGTAGGTTGTATCAAAAGACAGACTTCTCGAGTTTGGCGACGACTCGACATAATCGTAATTTGCAGGGCGCTGCTATAATAGACAAGTATAAATTTGTTTGACAAAAAATATCACGTGATTTTTACCTTGTGCAAGCTGAAGTATATTCAATTTTCAGAATTTGTTTTAAGGTTTATCTAACAGTTCTTGTCTTTATCAAATTTGATTAAGGAGCGACTTGTAATCATTCAATGCACCGCTGTTCGGCCACCCCTGCCTTATACATTAGATCAGGAATATCCAGATTTTTATGAAACTCTCTCTCATCCATTCTCTTTGAATGGGACAAGCCACCAGCATTCCATTGCAATACACTCAGACTAACCGAGCAGCGGCCTGCATCAAAAATCCTTGAAAACCTGCCTGAGTTGTAGACCATTTTGCCATATAAATGTTGCTTGGAGGTAGATCTATTACCATATTTAACACAAAACACCTGTATATAAACAAAAGAAAAGGTGCAAAAATTAAGTTAAATTTATATATTTAATGAAAGCACATTAATTTTTAACTCCATCCTCGTCCAATACATGTGGCCATGGTTGTCTAGTGGTTATGGTTGCGGATTCAAAGTTGGCGTTGTGTTCGTCGAGTCGTGGGTTCATGTCCTTATGCCACAAAAGACTCGCCGTGTTGCGGAACTTATGCATGTTAAATCTGGTCGTCTTACCATCTAGTCTGGTTAAGTCGTCTCTTTGGCGTAATGCGGAAGTTTGGAGAAGCGAACTTTGGTGTCGTTCTCACTTGACAGAGGTGCAAATTGTGAGGTCCGTTACAAACAGCCCTCGCGTGGCTTCTAAATGTGACGTTAATAAACAATAAAATCAAATCGATGTTTTCCACCCAAAGGAGGGAAAGGACAGTTGAGAGTTTCAAAGTAACGAGGCCGGTGGTCTGCGGAAATAAACGATTAATAAAAAATATTGGATACAAGAACTAATTACTATTCTAAATACAATATTGATTTATGAATTCTAGATCGAAATTGAAGTAAAGTACATTAAATTTCCGCGTATATGTACTGAATTTTTGGAACTTTTTCCAAATCATATTGCCAGGGATCGCCCTATAAAATATATGCTAGTTCACAAAAAAAAAAAAAAAAAAAGTTTGAACTTTTCCATTAGCAGAGCTCAAGCGAAAAATCGCCAAACATAGCACTTATATATATTAATTTTATGAGAAATAATCTCTAAATGAAATTATTATTCTTTTCATGAAAATGAGATATTTTATTTTTGAAAGTTTTTATATTATTGGTCTGTTGAGTCGTCGCCAAAACGAAAAATCTGATGTTGGCGAAATAAGTACCCGGCTAATGGGGGGAAAAAGTGCCAAAACGCTTACTCGAAATAATAATAGAATACCGTAGATATTGCGTATGTAAAAATAACAATAAAATATGAGTATTATTTTAATCTTCTAACATACATTTATGTGTTATGAATGCAGCTTTTATGCAAAATGTTTAAAATAAATAAATAAAAAGTCTTATGAATACTTTGTAGTCCATGTCAGAATCTTAGAATCCGAATCATCTATCAATTTCACTTTCACACAAAGGAATATCTGGATGTATAGCATCATCACTTTTAATGCTTTCCTACAAAAATTTATATCATCTTCATCCACAAAAATCAATGTCAAATTAGTTTCGGCTCCGTTTAATAGATGGCATTACGCAATGGTGATAACGGTTTTCCTTAATCCTGCCATCTGTCTTCAAATACACGGACTTTATGAACCTCCCTCGTACAAAGTGTGAATTTTGGATAGATTTTTGAAGAAAAAAAATAAAAAACGCACTCTTGGTTTAAACACCGGCTTGTTATATTCAGATGTATATGGTATTAGTTTTTGTTTCATTCCCAACAATAACATTTTATCTATAAACTAGTGACGTAATTTTTTTTTTCTCAATAAGAGTCATTCATAGAGCAATGCAATATAAAAGTTTTTTTATGACATTATTTTTTTTTCAGTTAGTGTCTCACACTTCTAGAAATTCTCTATTAAACAATTAATACGTGCCGATTCTTATTATAGCATATTTAATTTAATACTAGTTAAATGAACCTGAATAATCAAATAATAATTGTTTCATTGAAAGCATTATGATAATTCCTCGAATTATACATTTTTTTTTAAAGTTTATTTGTTATAATCGTATTTAGCTTTCAAGGAAAAAAAAAATCCCTTTATCATTATTTACTACTCAAGATATCAGCTGATTCAACGTGAAAAGAAATAAATTTCCTACTATTAATGTATTTTACAAAAATAACGCAGAAATAATGTCGATGTTGTGACGGCAGGAGGAACAGGAAGCCGCGAACGCAGCTCAAAAACTTAAGTCCCTCACACTCACAAAAAAAAAAGTAAGTTCCATGACAAATGCTCCTCACCAGAAACTCCAGATTAATTTACTCATCTCATAAATTACTCTCCCAGACTCATAGTCTTAAGAAAGAGACTTACATTTCCAGTAAGAAAAGTCCTACCAATCCTCCGTACCCCTCACCCCCTTCACAGCCGACAGCTGCCGACGTCACTCCGGCATTACTCTCTTTCCGTTTTCCCGTCACATCAGACCCGTAGTAGGCCTAGCGACATCCGAACTGCTGCAGCGGCATCTGGTGGCCGGAAAGAGAAGCAACAGTAATAAACGTTAAAAACAAAACAACACACATGAGTAAAAGAAAGAAGACAACCGATCACACAACTGTGGGGCCGACACATTCTGGATCGGGGGAGCTTAGCTGCAGGGATTAGGCCCGGAGCTAGGAGATATCCCAGGGCCTAGCTTAGGGCTTATCAGACCCGGGTATATATCGTTGCAATTTGGGGAGGGTTGTGGAAGATTTTGATACTGATTTGATGTTCCTAGCTCTACTAGGGCTAAAAAAGGATTCACTATGTCTTAAGCAAAGGTCGTAATGTGTAGAGAAAAAGTCGAAAATTTAACTTTCTTTCGCGGTAAACACTTTGAGAGGGGAAAAGATCTCGATGCTTTTGTTCGCGATCGCCACGGAACGGTTACGGATGCAGTGAAAATGATCGTCGATAAAGAGATTCGATGTTTCACGGAAATATCTGACGGAGCTGTATGTCATTTCGAGAATTTTTTTTCTTTCTTTCTTGTGGTAGGGTAAATCGGTCTTAAATGAAGATTACATCAAATAACGTACCAAAAGTTCGTAATGATTTTATTTTTAGGACATCTTTAATAAGAATAAAATGGGAATATATATAACAATCTACATGAAATATTACCATTAACATTAAAATGTTTCTTTTTGTTTTTTACCAATTTCTTTCTTATTAGTTGCATTTTTGATTGCTTTCTGCTTCAAACAAGTTCTTTTTTTTTAACACTTAAATCTGAGACTCAAAAAATATGTCGCCACAAAAGATACAAAACAACATATTAAGTATTATTTTACTACGTCTGTATACTATTTAGTAATTAATTTAAATAACATGTAATAAAAAAAATCCAATTCAAGCCAATGTTACGTAATTCTAGTACATAATTCTTGTAAAAAAAAGAAATAACTATGTATGCGCGAGTATATATAGCCGAATGTAACGTTATACCAAAAATGTTTATAGAGATAGAAAAAAATGACGAATTTAATGCGACTATTAATTTTACATTTAAGAATTCGAAGAAAATATAATTGAGTTAGATAAGCATTTATTTAAAATAATTCATAATACAAGTTATTTATTTTTGTTTATTATTTATTCATAATTTTTGTTATTATCTTCTATAAATTAATAAGAAGAGTTGTTACATGTCTCAAATTTAGCGTGAGTCAATATTTTAACGGGAAATGATTAGTCAAAAAGTATTGTGATATATTAGGATTAATACGGTTATAAAGTATTTTGTGTGTGTTTTATATCTATAAATGTAATATATGTTATGAAACTTTTAAATATCGTAAAATCGTTTTTTTTTAATGCATTGCACTTGTTCAGAACTTGTAAAATAAATTTTCCTACCTTTTACCATATTCCCTTCCCCGTCCCCACTTTCAAAAAAGTAAGTTACGAATGAAATGAAAAGTATGAAAGTAAACGAAACATTTGAAATTGATACATCGTTGTAATTTTACATACCTAAAATGTTATAAATTAAGAAGATTTAAGCAATTTTCAAAGTTTTTAACAGTTTTTTTAGATAAAAATAATTTGATTTTCCTCCACCAATACATATTCTGTTTCAATGATTGGAAAAAAAAGTTTTAAAGCAATTTTTTATCACAATTATTGTAATTTCTCTTATCTTACGCAAATTAAAAAAAAAAGTGATCTATGCTCATATATATATATATATATATAGAAATATATATATATATATATATAAATATATATATATATATATATATATATATATATATATATATATATATATATATATATATATATATATATATATATATATATATATATATATATATATATATAGAATTATAATCTAATTTAGATGATTTTTTTTAGTGTGCCATTTTAGATTCCGATACTTAAAATTTTGAATTGTGTGTCTTTTTCTTTCAAAGTATGGTTTTTACCAAATTTTCGGTACAAAATAATTTACTGAGTGGGAAGTTTGGATTCATAAAATATTTTTAATCACGCATTTTCGTCCAAAATCAGAAACAAAATTTTAATTTACCTTAATTTTTGACTCTTTCGTCTTCTTAATATTTTTATTGATTTTAAAAATGTAAAGTTTTTATGTATTAGCTTATTTTTAAGATTTTTCAATTTTTAATTGAATTTATATTCTTTTATAATTCATGAGTATTTATGTAATAATTGTTATCATTTCTTTTTTATTTTTAGTACAATAGTTATGTAATTTATCAATAACTTGCATTATATATATATATATATATATATATGATTTAGAAACTAATTAATAAAATAAATGGGATGATGATTTTCAAATTTCATTGTTGTTCCACTTTAGCTGAGAGAGAGATAACATAATATCCATGTGGCTGGAGTCACAGCTCCACCTTTTCTTTTACATCAGACGAGCGAAGAAGAGCAGAAATGAGAAAATTTCTCTGCGCAGTCGATTTTATAGGCAGGGATATCAGGAGATTTCTTCCAAGTCAGGTGGACTCACGTGGTACTAGATGAAGGGATTCTGAGGGAATTTCCCTGACGCCCATCAGTATCGAGGGATTATTTCTGACAGATTTACGACTATGGGAAAGTGGATTAAACAAAGTTCATGAACGCGTGATCTAATAAATAAAAGGATAATTTGGAATTGGATCAGGAAACAGAAATGAACTCTTTTCTTTTGAATTAAAGAATGGGAAAAATTAGGAAATAAAATAAAGTTTATGTGGAAGTTATTGTGAAAGTATTATTAAAGTTAGTTTTATGTGAGGCCATTTCAAATTAAAGTGAATCATTACAAATTAATATATTTCAGAAATATAAAATTTCTTTATGAAAAAAATTTTCATTGTAGTTACTTAAAAAAAAATGAAAAAAAAAAAGCTTTTAAATTCAATTAGAAATTGACATTTCTTAAAGCTATTTTCACATTAAATTAAGGAACAGAATCCAAAACAGAAACATTTTCAGATAAAAAAAATTCCAGTATTAATCAAGATTTTATGCCACATAAGTTCATCAATCTAATTACGTCCATGAGGTTTACCTTTGCTTTATATACATTCGTCTAACTTAAGTAGCTCTAGGATTCGAAAACATTGACGATGTAATACACTGATAAAATAATAATTCCACATTTTTCTTTCTTTTTATGTAAGTACTTAAAGCTTTAAACTTGAAACATATAGCAAAAGCCAGCCTTTCATTTCAGGGAAACAGTAATCAAATTAACATTACTAAGGAATAAATACATTACGATTAAATCTGACCCAGGAACTTAATAATGGAAAACATTGTTCAAATAAGCAGAAATGAATAAATAAAAGTTAAAACTAAATTTGTCTAAATTTGACTTTTCCTAAATTTGTCTAAAAAGTTAAAACTAAATTTGTCTATTAAATAGTGTGAACTAAAGCTGTAACGCTCCCAGATTATTTTCGTCATTTGACAGCTTAATTACTATTGTTAATTAAAGAGTCTCAAATCCATACAGTAACTAATAAAGTGAAAACAGCCAGAAACTCAATTTGAGTTAATTTGAATATTAGAATAATCAAAACACAAGATGTTTATAATCACGCCTGTGGAATAATCCCTACACACGTCGGAAACTTAGGATTAATATTATATTTATTACTTATATATAACTGTTGATGATCATTCTGGTTCGAGTCTTTTGTAGAACTTGAAAGGGGGTCCGATTCACTAACCCCTTGGAGGTCCTCCCTATTTTTGATCCAATATATTTTTACCCTTTTCCACTTAGTCAGGACTCTACGAATTGTTTTCCGTTTAATCTCTTTACCACTAACAACCCTTCTATTAAATTTTTCGCTACTTATAAGTAAATATATAATAAATGTAATTTCTCTTTATTACTCACTACACTTCCCTAATTCTATTCTAATTTGCTTAAGTCCCGTTTCGTTTTTTAGAAAAGATTCTCAATTCCAAATCATATGAAAGTAACCAAGGCTAAATGAAACGAAATACGTGATAAAACCATATTCAATGTTTGAGAGTTAAATTTATGTAAGTAATAATCAGAAGAAATGCAATTATATCTTCTTCGCAAGCCCATTAATTCAACTTTTTATTTTTCTTCCTTTCTCCTGTTTTCCCGTCATGGCTGTATCTGGGAAGAGCATATGTAAACCTAAAGATGGAGTTAACTTCAGTTATTAACATATTTGTATGCAAAATGTAGTGAGATTAACTTGGTTTCCTCAGAAGAAGTAGTATCGCTAGGACAGAATAAATTCATACTAAAGGAAGCAGTAAAAATAAAAGGGAGTATAGTACGTCTTAAAGATTTTAGCGGAGAATGGTTGATCTTGGGTGCTTAGGAGGATATTAGAGTTCTTGGATCTGAGGATCCGTATAATTCCGCAAATGCAGCGTCTCAGATAACAGGCATAGAAAGTTTCTGGCCAGGCCAGTTATTAAGCGCTTTTACTCTTATCATTATTAGTTTCGACTTGTGTGAGAGAGGGAAGACTAGAGATAAAAGTCTTTTTTTAACTGTTGGAGGACTATCCCAACGACCGATAGAGAAGGTTTTCCCACTCATCACTAGAATTAATGTGCAATCTGCTGTTTTGTTGAGTATCAATTGGAATGTTTCCCGTTGACGTCATCGACAGTCTCTATTTTAAATAACATGTCAATTTCACGCATGCACATTAGCCCTTTTTTTTTCTTCACTAGTCGTGATTTTTGAGAAAGTTTGTGATGGTTATCAAGCCTATTTCCCTTCAATTAGCCTTTTGAGAATTTCTATATCATCAATTGATTTTATTAAATCAACTTAAGAATAATAAAAATTATTACTTAAATTGAAGTGTAATGAATCAGATAGAGAGAGGGAAGATTATTTTAGATGATACTAAGATGGTTTGGATAACGGATAAAAGGTGGGAATAACCAGCAATATGAGATAAAAGAAAGATTAGTAGTTGAGAGATAGGAAAGTTTGGATAGCTGAGACGAGGATTCGATCCCGTCTCGGACCTCCCTGGGAATAGATTCGGATAAGTATGTATTAATAATAATATTTAGGTGTATTAATAATATTTAGGTGAGGTCACGTGAGGAGTAAGCACCGCATTCATTGTAGATTATGTACTGTATGAACATCATAAGAGAATAAATAAATCCAATTAGCACTTATTAAAATGAATATTTTTTGACTGATTAGTCTCGATGGCTTGGAACCCTAGCAGCGATGCTGGGACATCACAAACCGTAACTGAGCCTATTTTGCGATGGGAGTATATTCAACCAGTAGTGCTAGGCTGGTATGTACTGCCATCTAGAGTTTGAATTTTGGGTCATCAATTTGACAAAGGGCGGTTGATCTAGGGTGTTTTATCGGAGACCTGTGCGAGGTATTTGGGGATCCACAGAGTTCCACAGATGCAGCGCCTTATATAACTGGTCTAGAAAGGAATTCTATTTTGGCTATTATCTGCTTTTATTCCTATCTTTATTAGTTTCGACTTATGAGAGAGGGCCGCTGCAAACAATTAATATAAACTTAGTATTTTATTTAAAAATATAAAGTTAAAAGCTCTCATTCGGTTTTAAAATATTAGAGACCTAATATTAATGCATTAATATGTGAAAAAAAGACTGGTTTAACTAGAAATTGGGCGGTTTAAAATGTAATGCGTGCTCTTCACATGGGAGTGAAGTCAAATTATTGCATTAATGTTCGTATATTTTCCCATAAGTTTCAATCTTTAACATTAGACTCAAATAGCTTTACAGTATTTTTTTTTTTTTTTTTTTTTTTTTTTGAAAAAGAAATTTTGATCCGTGTTTTGTCAATATTATTGCAATTTTTCCATTATATGTGAGGAATATGGTCTAAACTACAAAATATCTTTAAGTTTGAATAACATTGTGGATGAGAGGAATTTAAAGAATCTCAATTGATTTGACAATATCTAATTTTATTTGGGATATATTTATTATAAATAGCCCCCACAACCAAACAGAACTAAAATAAAAATCAAACATAACTTTATTATTACTGTAACGCTAAGCAATAAAAATATAATAAACTGAAATGCAAACTAAAAATCAAAATTTTAGGTAATAAAAATACGATTAATCTTGCAGCGACTCTCTCCAACAAACTCTCTCTTCCCCTCCACAGGGCACGGGGATTAATAACATCCCCGATGCTTCGGAATACACGTCCTGCGCCGAAGTGGTGACTCAGTACTTGAACACTAGATGGCAGCACTGCCGATAACTACGGACTGCATATGTCCCCGACGCAAAACTCTAGCCTCTGTACGTCTAACTAAGACAACTGCACATAAATCACGACTATAGTGATATTCTGGCTCTCGCACACGTGTCGACGAGACCCGTCACTTAATACCAGACATGCGATGACTAAAATGGAGTAATGACTGGAAAAAAAAATCAAAGCAACCTTCTGGAGAAACCAATGTTTCTCTTCGTATCATCACGATGATACTGGAGGGGGAGTATGCAGCGACTCTCTTCAATAACAACACCAGAAGTTAACACGCCTCACTTAACGGGTCAGATGAGACGTCTGTTTTGCCCGATTGGTAGAGGCACAGCAAAAAGCGACCAATCAATATTATTCGGACCCACTGGTCCAGGGTTCGAAACAGCAGTGTCATCCAAGGTCAATTCCCTCTCTCCCCCTCCATGGGCCAATTTGGTAGAATAAAATCCCCTGATGTCTCGGAGAAAAACGTCCTAAGCCCAAATCTATTATGAATAAACATTACCTTACGAAGAAAAGAAAGAATATATAATGCGTAAATAATTACAAAAGGGTTAAGATAAAATCCAAACAGATCGGATCCGAGTCCTTTGATGGTTTATAAATGAAGTTTCGAATCCTTGACTTTCGGATATTCTCTCTACAATCACTCCTAAATCTCCTTGCTCAGCGCAGGTGTAATACAAATATCTCATACGCTCTGATCACTTCATCTCATAGTCTCTACCACTACTTAAACTACCAAATATCTGCATTTTGTGCTTCCTTGCCTATGCATATGGATCTCCTCTATTCTACTCATTATACTTTAGTAATTTCTAATCTAATCTACATAAGCTAGTTTCCTTTATTGGGAGAGACTTTCAATTCAAACAGCATCCCATTAAAAGTTCCCACATTGTTAGTTGAAGGGGGGGGGGAACACGATACAGTCCACCACATAGAGTTTTAAAACGGTGTTTTCAGGTGCATATTATTCCCCCATTTTTTAAAAAGGAAAATCGTATTTTTCACTTTTGGAAAAAAATTTCTGCCATACAAATATATCTAGCGGGAATTTTAAAAAGCTACGTTTAAGAAAACATTTCGTCTCGCTAGAACAAAAATAAGAAAGGACAAGTTGCTTAGCAAACATTAATATGTAACATTTTTGGTGAAAATTTCTATGATAAGTATATTTCTCTTAGTTATGAAAATTACTTATTTTAATAATATGTATTTCTAACATTTCGAACCTATTTATAGTACCAGTTCTTTATTTCGTATAATACGGCATTTTATGGGTTCGTAACAAACGCGTTATAACCAGGCGTTACCTGTGCATCAAATTATCGGGAGTCAAAAGTCCTCTTATAGCATAGATGTGTAAAATTAGTGTCAATCCCATCACTTAGCCGAAATTCCAAATTACGAGGACCGTCGCCAATAGTCCAATGTTGCTTTTAGTGTAACCATTTGTAATTTTCTTTGGACAATACTAAGCATATGTAAAGAATCACAAATTTACTTAGTCAAATGATTAGATAATTCAACAAAGATAACCAATTTGGTTTTATTCAAGTTATATATATATATATATATATATAGTCCATTATCCTACTCTATCTGTGGGAACATGAGGCCACTAAAGACCCCTCATGCATCGAGCTGACGTACATTAAATTTGGTCGAGGTTCCAAGTCTTCCTATTGCCGGGGTGTAGAAGTTTGTTGTTGGAAATATAAGCTCCGGAGTCGTCTTCGTCATTTGACCACGACTTAAAATTAAAAGATCTGTTGCCAATAAGAAAATGAAAGTGGGTAGTATGAGAACTATAACGTCACACTCTATAAACACATTGTGAGCTTTTATTTACTTTTGAATTTCAAAATTTTACTATATGTCTTTAGTTCTAATATATACTGTTATATTTTACCTTTTACTGCTATAAAATCAAGTTCTTTGTGCCAATAATTGCTGAGTGCGGGGGTGATTGACTCCCGGGGAGTCGGTTTGTAGCTCTAAACCCTTTAGGTGAGCTCGGTCTTCTTGGGTATTCTGCCAATAGCCCTCGTGTTGCTTCTCAATGCGACGTTGATAAGCAATCCTCTCAAATTACTCTCAGTGGAAAACTTGTCTACCTACGACTGATTTAATGCTTAATATACTAATTAAATATTTATATGATCGAACCAATCCAATTTGAGTTCTCGACCCTTTGTTCCACGCAGGTCTGATACCTGTCTCCTCTTCATAGTTACAGTTCATTATCTTTACAACCAATTTCTATCTTTCTAACTATGTGACGTTTACGATTTTCTCTTCGCTAACTTCGGGACTCTGGTTTTTCGAATTGTATGCATTTACTGTTTCTTGTCAAATTAAAAGAAACGTGATTAGGTAAATTAGATGAAGACAGGAAGAGTAAGAAATTGAATTAGGGTTGGTGATATATATGCGAAATAAAATTAAAAGAAAAGAGAAATGAGGCAAAGGATAACGACAATCTGATGCATGTGTAAATTGAATTCAATCATCGTAATTAATCATTTTGATTGAAGCGATTACTCATTAAAGTAATAAAAGTTGGATATATTATAAACAAGAAGTGTGTGAATCGGAATGGTTGATTTGGTAAGCTAAGACTTTATTATTAGAATATAAACTAAGATTAACAAAGTTAAGAAGAATTCGAGAGAGAGCTATCAGGACATATGCTTCGTTATATAACAAAATGTGTTATTGTCTTTCCCATGAATCATCAATTAGAGTTTTGAACTTATTGACTAATTAGACAGTTGTGGAGTTAAATAATGAAGAAAATAAGTCACAACTGTAATTATTATTCATCGCTACTCATAGTGGCCTCTGTAGCCTACCGCTCATGGTCCGCCGTTTCCGACATATCGTGGGTTTGAGACCTTTCGGAGCTGGACGAAACGTCGGGGGATGTGTTTCTACCCCGCGTACCGTGGAATTTTTTATCTTGATGCGGCAGCGTGGTTTCGAACCCTGGTCCAGTGGATCCGAAGGAAAGCTGACCAGTAGCTTTTTGCTGCGCTCGAGCCAACTAGGCTGAAAAGACGACTTATCTGGCTAGTTAAGTAAGGCGTTTTAACTTCTGGCGCTGTTGTACTAGAGAGTCGCTGCACCCTTATGCCTCAGAACATCCGCAGTGTATCGAGACTGATGCACGTTAAATCTGTCGAGACTCCAGTCCTTCCTTAGACGTAGTGTGGAAGTATGAGGATGGTTGTACTTGTTCATGAGTCTCCCTTGTGGCTCGAATGAGGCTCAAAATAACGAGGTTCGTTGCCAGTAGTACTCGTGTTGCTTCTATGTGCAATGTTGAGCAATGAATCAATTCTGTTTATAATTGTTCCACAATCCTGCTCACTACATCGCTTTCATTTTGATCTAATCAGCATAAGTCACATTTTATCCAATATGAAACATTTTTAAAACCAAAAAGTCTCTGAATTCAAGGAAGAACATGGTAGAGCTAATGGTACATGCTTATAAATCGAACAATCGATTGGTTGATTTCTTCAGCCATTTCATTATTTGATCTTGAATCGAGTTCCACGGTAAATGCTTTGTTATACCAACATAAAAATGACAACTGACGCATAAGCCATACTAATACTTTTTGTTACATAATGTGATAATGAATTTAAGTATCTCAGTTCAATAACTAAGAATATATGCTGATCTCATACTAAAAAATAAGAGGAAAAAAGTAACGTGAAACATAATGTGCGTTCAAAAAAAATATTCAGATAAATTTTTATTTTTAGAGAACAGCACTATCATCAGATCAACACTATTTTCTTTATATTCATGATTCCCTTTTGTTACGAGAGGAAAAAAATTAAGAAGTGAATATCTTTAACAGCAATATTAACTTGTAATGTAATTAAATAATGCATAAATTAGTTGTAAATAAAAATGATAGTGTTAAATCCGTGTGTAATTAAAATAATTACATTTATTACGTTTGTTTTAAAATTATATATTTCGAAACGAATCTTCTAGGAATGTTCCTGCTAATAAGTCTACTTTTGGAAGAACATGAACCATTAACCATTTCTACTGCGAATATAATCTACTTTTCTTTGTTATGAAATTTATTGGAATAAACAAACTTTCAAGCCTACAGCGTGTTGTTTCGTTCTCCAGAATGCTTTATTCCAAAATTTTACAATTTATTTGAAAAAACTAGTAAAGACGACTTTAGGCATTAATTAAGACATACACTTTTTAAAAATTAAACGTACAAAATTAGGCTAATATATCAATCTATTTTTGTAAATAACTCGAGCAATCAAATTACGTGATTAATGAATAAAATTATATAAATTAAAAAAAAACCCTACCCATATGATTATCTTTTACATAATTACTATAAATATTTTAGAAAATGTTATAAATTAAAATTTTAAAACTTTTAAAACCAGTTTTCTGGTCAAATGTCTTAGTTCTCTGAGCTTTTTTAAAAATCTCTTAAGAGTCCTTTATACATAAAACAACACATTGTAATAGTGTTCTGAAGCGATAAACAAATATTTTATAATAAACACTTGCTTTTAAGTGTCTCGAATGCTTTTTACTTCTAAAAAAAACACCTTTAAATGATTATTTAATTGTATTGTCATCCGAATAAACACTACTCACAAAATCCTAATCACCTTGTCTTTCAGAAGCACTCTACTAGAAGCGCATTCAAACACTTGACCATCCATCCCTCCTGAATCCTCCACCCCCCCTTTGCAACCGGACGCTCGTAACCGTAACTAAGGTAAATAATATAGATATATGTCTTTCATTGATAGTCCGTGCCATGTAATAAATTCTACACCAATTAAAATGGCAGTAATGAATGCGCTCAGGTAGCGCAAGGTACACATACTCAAGTGCCTCGCTTCTCCCTCCCTATTCATTCTGCCCTCCCCGCTCTCCTGCCTAAACACCCTAGTCTCTGCCCATCTGATCCGCATACTGATGGAAATCGTTTGGTTTGTGTGAGGAAGGAGGGTGCAGCAGGGGGGGGATTGGAAAAGGGGATGCCCGCCAGAGAGGGCTTAAGGCGCCACAAAACGACGACCACGTGATCTCATTTAAATAATTTCCTTCCTCACTCCTCCTCCCCTACTTTTACAGGAAGACAATGTATCGCTTCTACAAAGCTTCCCGAAAACATTATACGGATAAGTTTTCAAAATCAAACGCGTTAGGGAACCGTTTTCTTTTTTTGGTTTTGGTTTTTGTTGGATTTTTATGCTATTTTCTTTCTTTCTTTTTTTTCATCTTTTGTGTTTTGGTTTTATGATTTTTTTTATTTTCCTTTTTTTGAAGGAGATTGTTATGTAAGTAGTTACACGGAAAGGAACCGTTTCGTTTTTGAAAAGGGAAATTTCCCTGTCGATGTGGGGATTTTTTTTTTCTTTTCCCCGCCGGAAATGAGTTTCGTCTTGAGATTTATATTCCCCCTCTTCTTCGCTTTCATAAGTAAGTAGGCCGTTTATGATACGATTCATATTTGTAGCAAGAACTCATACATTTACCCGTTAATGAACTCATATAATGTAAAGTGAAAGAATCGATATGAGACTTTTATTTTTGAATTTAACACTAAACATACCATAACCGGTCTTTTAACCGGTTATGAATTTTTGTATTGAAAATGAGCATATTATCTTGTAACTTTTGCACATTTGACTTCATGATTTTTTTCCATTAATTATATACAGTTAATAATGCATTATTTTTCATTTGTATTTTGCATATTTTGAGTAATAGTTGTCGTATACCGTTATCTACTACAACCGTTCATTTGACCGGGAGAATAATTTATTGCTTTATAAGGTTATTGGATCAGAAATTATGATATATATGCGTATTCAACGTATTGTATACAGTTCATTACAATGGAACTAAATTTGTTGTAGACATGACCCTTCAAATGGCGAGGAAATATACCATAAAATATGTCTTGCAGATGACCACTCCAAGTATTTTTTAATATCCTTAATATAGCTGGCATAAATGCTTGGATTTTGTACAAACATACGACAGGAGAGAATATTTCGAGACAAGATTTTTTACTCCAGTTAGCAGTAGAACTTGCAGCCGATTTTCGAGAAGGACGTAAATAACCAAAAGAAAGAACAAATACAAAACGATCATTACCTAAATCTGCTACAGTTTCTTATCTACATAAGACGTATCAAATAGGATATTGTAACGAAAATAAACCACCAAAATTAGTTCTAAATGTTAAAAATATGTTTGCAGAAAATGTACAAAGGAGACCTTCCCCCCTGTATATGTAAACATGCGATGAGCAATGAATTAAAAATTCTTATTCTTTGTGGTTTCTTTTTATCCATTCAGAAAGTGTAGTTGTACAAATTATACACAAAATATGAGGTTACCATTTTTTTTTTTATCAACGTCGCTAAGAACACAATTAACGTATAGCATATATACCTTTTTAATTTGTGCACTTGAAATAAACTTGTCACACACATAGCAGAAGTTATCCGGGTTGATTTTGCAACAATGATGTTATTTTACTACTTTTTCCTTTACTCACTTTCAGCAAGAAATGCTTCAAAGGTTCACTAAACCCCCACAAGGCAAATCAACTGAGACAAAATGACAAAATGAGCAAAACAGTGGACACCATGCATGGTTCAACACGTACTGCTACTGCTCTGATTCTTGTTTCTTTATCCAAGCTTCATATTGTATTACATGTAATAATCATTAATATAAAGCTTCCGAAATATGTTTAATACAAAGAAATGAAGATTCAAAATTGCATAACTATTCATTTCATCATTATTTTTCTGTGAAAGAAAAATCGGGAAAAAGGGAAAATGTATATTTTAAAATATTTTGGAAATTTCACCAAATCCTTATATGGTAGGACATTTTTGAAGGCTATGTAAGGTTCTAGATGAAAAAATACACAAGAAAAACTTTTATTTCAAACCAAATGGAAAATGACTATTGAATCGTGTTATTTGTTTAAGTGGCAATGCAGCTCCGTAAAATGTTCTTTCCAGCATGATAGTACTAGTGACGGCAAAGAAAATAATACATATTGAAGTCAAACATTTTATGTGATTAATTCCCAATTTAATCCATCAATTTCTCAATTCAAAAATTAAGATTACGTTATAAAAATCTAATCATTTTTTTCTGGAATATTCATTACCTAAAAATTTCAAAACATGATGTCATAAATATGATTTATAAAAATATTATCTTCAAGATATTAATCAAAAAAAAAAAAAATTGAAATAGGTAACAGAATATACAAGAAAAACAAGACAATTTTATACTAATAAAGATATTGAATATCATTTGAAATTTTTTCCATTAATTAAATTTACATATACTTTTCATTTTTAAAGGGTTAATTATTAAATATTAGTATCCTATTTCTTCAGAATTTAAAGTGTTACATTATTTATTATAAAAAAACGTAGTAAATTATCTTATTTATAGAGAAAATTATATATACTTTTAATTCATTTATATTATTCCATTTTACAATGTTGGAAATTTTAGTGTTTATTTTACAGATATAAACTCATTTGTTAATTTATTTTAAGAAATAGTTCTAAGTTTGCCTTACTTTCGAAATTATTGTTATTACATTATAAATAAATGGCTCCTATGTAGTAATGTAGTTTTAATTTATTTAATTTACTAATTATTATCTCGATTGTAGAATAACTTTAATTGCTTCATATTGGGTGTGTGTTTTTTCTTCTAAAAAGAGATCCACATTTTTTTAAAATTTCTTGCAGATGGCATCATTTCATTTACTGTCCCCATTCTCTCTCAAAAATGCATCTTTATTTATTGATTTTAGATACATTTGTTTGCTATTAATACTTTAAAATTATTTTAATTTTATTTATTATCATTATAACATTGTTTATTTTGTTTATCTTTTAATTGCTGCTTTTCATGTTGCCGTATGCGGTAACTTAGAGGTTGCCGTATGCGGACTCGCAGCCGGCGGTTTTCATCGAGTCGTAGATTCAAGCTTTGATGCCACTAAAATCCCATCGTGTATCCGGGGTTGATGCGCATTAAATCGGTCGAGGGTCAAACTCCTCCCATTGACGTGGTGTGGAAGTCAGGAGAGGTCGGTGCCAGCTGAGGTGCGGTCCTCAGTATTTGACCAAGACTCAAAATTACGAGGAACGTCTCCAATAACCCTAACTTTACTTCCAGTGCGACGATCATAAAACCAACCAAATATGTTGCGATTTTACAATGGAATGAGCAATATTTCGAGTTCAATATTGAAATGATAAAAACAAAATAAATAAATAAATAAATTTTCGATGCAAAAATTTATATAACAAAGGTGTAAACTCTTTTTTGATAATTTTATTAAACTATTCAGTTAAATATATTAGAATCAAAACAAACGATAATATGACACTGGAATGGAAATTTGATTTATTGATTTATCACTCATTTACTCCCTCACTCGCTCACTCATTCTCTCAATCATTAATTCACTCATTCCTTATCCCCTCATTCGTTAACTCCCTTATTCATCCCCTCAGTCACTCACACATTCCTTTATTTATTTTAACCGGAAAATATATTCGAAAAACACTATATTTTAAAAAAGTGCTCGAATGACTATTTTGTCATAGACTAAAACAATAGCCTCTTAGAGAGGGGGGGGGGATGAAAAATACAAAAGGTATGGACATTTTCTGAATGTATTGTAACCCCCCCCCTCATAGCTCCCTTCTCCTGTCATCACTTGATTATCTTAGAAAGTAATAAATTTACACCCATGATGATAACGAATATATTTTTATTCACAACATGAACATTTAAAATTCATTCTCTATCGTGCTCTCTTTGTAAAATACTTTCCTAAATACATCTTATCTAACGTTAACTATATTCATTAATTATTTATCTGAACCAACCAATCGGGTTCGAGCCCTTGATTCTTTGTAATTCCTTACTCCACGTAATTCTAATACCGGTCTCCTCTTCATAACTACAACTCGCTGTTTTTGCTACCAACTTCTAAATACAGGATTAAATTCTTTGCTGCTTATATTTGAAATTAATCAAACCAATTTACTACACTTTAATAATTTTAAGCTACATAAGTCACGTTTCATCCATTAGGAAAGATTTTTATTTTAAGCAATTTAAACTAAAAAGTTTCTATATGTGAAAGGGGGAAACGGATCGAGCCATTGCTATAGCTTGCAATATTATAAAATTCTCTTACAATTAATTTCTCATTTCATTTGTTTCTGGAGGAATTAACTTCGATAATAAAAGTTTAATAATAAACAGCTTTAAACATATAATTGAAATAATAATATAACTTCATAAAGGAAATCGATAATATCTTTTCAAAAGCATAAATTTAAGGACACCGACAAATTTAAAAATACGACAAGGAACAAGATTTAATACAATCACCACAAAAACTATGATGCGATCGTTGAAAGTCTTCTTGAGTATCATTGATTAAAACAATGACCGTCCCCACGGTACATTTTAAATTGCTGATTTGGATGTAAATGAGTGAGATATAGATTTTAATGGCGCAAGAGCCAGATGGAGCTATGCTGCTCTGTGTATAACTTTTATTCAGACATAAAAAAATAATAACTTTATTCAGAC
>BMAW01130140.1:80687-199254 GCA_019974015.1 Nephila pilipes | reverse complement strand
CATCATCCATGTTTACCAAAGACAGTAAAACCCTATAGGAAAGAAAGAGATCAGTGGAGTGATTCGGGTTTATGAATCTGGTACCTACATAAAGAAGGTAAACCCATGAAGCCTTTTTATGGATGTGAGCTTTTACGAACCTTAAAATTGTCAGATTCGGGTGATTTGGTACCTATCTCTTTTAATTTTCATTCCCATCTCTCAAAAGGCTCAGTTGAACTAAAAGTGGTAGCCTTCTTTATTATGCATGACCATTGATAGGGGAACCTGGACTCGAACCTAGAACTTAAATGTCACAGAGCTCGTGACCATGACCGTTGGGCCACTACTGCTTTTGAAGAGCGTTGAACTAGAGTGAAATGATGAGTAGACTGTATGGGCTATGGGTCTGTCATGATTTATCCTTCAACCAACACTTAGGGGATCTTTTCTATGATGTCGTTTGAGTTGAAAATTCCTCTCAATAAATGAAACTTGAAATGTAGTTTGGATAAGTAATGAATAGATTTGAGGGAATACATATATTAGCAGTGAAGCGTTCAAGGTTGGGTTGGTATTTCAGTGCATGATAAAGATAGTGAACTGGATTTATGATGTGAAACACAATATTAGAACTGCGTTGATTAAGGGGCCTTTGGAATTAATCCAAAAAGGAAATGCCTGGGGCAAGTGACTCTTGCTCTTGTTTTTAAGGGCTCAAACCCGGTAGGGTTGGTAAGGAGACATATCTTTGTTTTAATTAAGCTTCAATCAGACGCGTTTATGAGTAATTATTACAGTAAAGTAAGTTAAGGATTTAATGTTGATTATTCGTTGATCTGAATAAAACTGATTATTTCTGTGAATGACTATTTCTTCATTTGACTATATCTTACTATTCTCTACTGAGGGGCACTACAGAGCTTTCCTCTCTAAAACTCCACACCCCACCATAGAAAATGCTTGAGCTCCTTTAGAATATAACGCGAAACAACATTCTTTTTTTCATTGCATTCGATATGCTTTGGTGGAATCAAGACTCGAATGTGGTTTACCGTAAAGCTCAAAAACATAACCATTCGATATCCGTTCTAATATTACTGCAGAATAATTGGCATGGTACAGCAATAATTAAACAAGTACAATTTTAAAAATTTAAATCTTCAAAGTCATATTTAATTCTGTGTTTAAGGACCATTATAGATTGACAACAATTTTTTTTATGCTGCTCCATCGTCTACAGACCTCTGCATCCGCTTAACTCCCAACTGACTTTTTTCCGCTCATGTACCTACATTACGTCACGTGTCCCCAAGGACTCATCCCGCACAACAGAATATAAAATCCAAAATCTCCCTCTATTATCCTTTAGGACAACAAATGGAAGGACAGTTGTGTGATCATGTCCGCTTTGACGGACACAACCACCAGAAGGGACGAATTTGTTTCGGGATGATGTGTAGGGAGAAAAAATGTGCGGGAGGGAAAAAATATGAGCCCACTTGCCAGAGCTATTAATTCTGCATCCAAACATCTCTTTATCCTGGGATCATCCTTTTCATCCTATTAGAGCGGCGGCGTCGGTGCTTTTATTTTTTTGCTGTTGGCGTTGTTTCCTATTCTTATGTTAAACGGGGAATCATGGAGAAGGTGATGGGATGCTTAACTTTTCGCCAAGGGTGGGGGTGCAACATTGGCTTTTTATCGCTTTTTAGATAGATTCTTTTATAAGTTTTAAATTGTGAAAAAAATTAACAAATGTCTTTAATCAAGTTTAGTTATTTTCGCAATAGAGACCTTAAAAATGGGTATAAATTAGATCCTTCGCAATTTTAAACTACACTTATGGGATTAGTACTATATTTAAATTGACTTTTCATTTTAAAAAAAATTTAACACGACAAATAAACTTAAATTAATTTGTGACATCTCTGTGAGTCACAATATTAAAGAATAGAGAATTCCCAAAGTTGATAACTAAAATTTTATTTTGGTCATTGAATAATCAATTATTTAGCTGTACTAGTGCTTTATCTATGGTAATTACAACCAAACGCGTCTGACTAAATGTTTAAGTAGAATGAAGTTTTTTTTAATTCTTACCAACCCTTTTGGGATCTAGGCTTTAGAACTAAATAATGTGGAGACCTCGAGTCACTAAACTCATGTAGATTCATTTGGAGTTTCTCCGCAGGTTCTTTACTCAATTTAGATCTAATACCGATGTTGCACTTGATAACTTCCACTCACTATCTTTATCATGTTCTAAATTACCAACCTCTACATTAAACATTTCACTGCTTTCATGTACATTTCTCAATTCTATTCATTGTACTTTGTGGCGGAACAAGTTTAAATAATTGATAATCCCGGAAAAATAGAAAAGATAGCTGTCTCACCAATCCCTCTTAACTCGTCAATTCTAAATTACGAGCAACTAATAAAGTCTTAGCCTGCCAATTCCCTTGTACTGAATCAACCACTTCTCGAAAACAGATGATTCTAATTTTAGTACCTTAATTAAGATTCTCTTCAGCCCAAAGGATTAACTGCAATGCTTTAATACAACTAACAAATAATTATCAGCCTAACATAATCTTCTTTCTTCCTTCGTTCTTTCTTTTCGATTCTACTTCATTTATATATCACTGTCTCTAATTTACTTCACTTCTGATATTCATCTAATTTACCTAATCTCGTTTCATTTTGGAGAAGTGAATATCACAAATATCCCAACGTCACAACTTCACTAAAAATAATCGAATCTCAATCATAAGTCACGTATTATTTACTAATTGGAATGTAAAATTCACAAATTTAGAATTCATAAGAAAAGATCCCCAAAGTGTTAGCTGAAGAGAGAAACGTGATAGACTCTTCGTCATAAATTTTGCTAACGAACAGTAAAAGTGCGATTGGTAAAAGGCTTTAAAATTGTAACTCATTGCCAAATGACGAGGAACGACACCTGATATTACACTTCAATTTTATACTTTCCACATCCTATTACCCGCGAACTTGAGCTTCAAATGTGATTACCAAGTTGTAATTCCCATTATTCAGTACGGTGATTCTTAACGGAGTCGGGACTCGGACCTATAACTCAACTTGTACATTACCGAATACAAAGCTGTTGACCTTAACCATATGGCTACCGTGATTTGCAGTAATTACAAGGAGCCGTATGTTTACTTATTTGTTTATTGAATTTTTCCGGTTACCTTCTTATGCTTGTGTGACTCAAAAGTCCACTCAACGCAACTAAACCGCATCGTAATTTTGAACTATGGTCAAATGACGAGGTCGATCACGAGGAAGAATTCTATATCCCCGTAATACTGAAGTAAAATGAAGAATCGGACATACGACTGAAACTGCGTTAACCATAAGCTCACAACCATGACTATTCGGTTACAGTGATTGTAAATTCTTAACAATCATACCCAAGTATTTTATGTACGAAGGGTTATCATAAGTTTAAAATTATTGCTGAGAAATAACCAAGATATTGGAATAAAATTTATTCTGCATATTAATTGATCCTTTCGTGCCCTAAGTTACTGATAGCTGATTTGAAATAACTCTGGTGTAACATACATAACCTAGAGCAGAAAATATTTTGCAAAAAGTTTTATCGTAGAATTCTGAGTTAGGTAAGCAAATTGGAGATATTCACTTTTAATTCTACTTATAGATCAACAACAACAAAAAAAGTTTCGGTTTTTTTTTTAAAGGCAATTGTTGTCTTACTTAATATTTATATATAGATACTAACACAAAGAACAATATTTCCATTTATTATTAAACGTGTTATAGAACTGGCTAAATTTTATACTGTTGTAATAATTGTAAGTATTTGAGATAATATTTCATCATACTAGTGTTAAAATTAGTAAACAGTATCAGTAACATATTGCTTGCAAACAGTCCTCTGTTAATAATGATTTGTATTTCGATTTTACATTCCTCATTTTCGAAAATAGATTTTCACATTTTAGGTCAATATTCCTAGATACACATGCAATTCCATGAGAGCATAATTTCTATTGACCTTGTATACCTTCCTTAAGATATTTATAAAACTGAGTTAAATATACATTATTTTAAACATCATTGCTAGCAAATCATCATTTTACACATTATTCACTTCCAAATGTGAATGTTTTACGGAAACTTCTCGATTGTTCAGACAAAGGGATTACGAAATATGGAGTTATCTTTAGCACTTCTATAATAAAGGCTCTAAGATTCTATTGTATTTTTTCTTTTTAATTTTTCCATGCCAAATCCAGCATGTAATCCAGACACAACACATATAACTCAGAGAAATGCTCTAGTACAAAGTTAATCCAGTCAATCGCTTTAGCTGTGAATGCAAATTTTATCATAGTCAAATAAATAGAAAATTAACTTTAAATTTAATAAACTATGCTTGGTTATATATATAAATAATCTGTTTGACTTTCAACACCAAATTTATACCATTTCATCTCATTATAAAATCGTACGCTATTTGTCTCTCTCCAGACTTAGGAAGTGGGATTACTTCTTTGAATAACGTAACTTTTTAGGTACTAAACCAGCGAAAAATTTAGAATAAAAAAAAAAACTAAAACAAAAAGTAGCAGTCTCCTCTTCATCCCGAGTAAAAATTTCGAAATCCTTCAATCTTCCTTTTCTCCGTCTGAATCCCGAAGTTAGCAACGGGGTTCAATGTCAATTGGACGCCACCTCCCAAGAATTCATTCTCTTCTCTACGGTCCTTTAAATCCAGGCCGTAAGGCCTTCCTCTTTATCAAGGATTCTACTTTCCAAGGCGAGGGTTAAGGCTTTTCTATAGATCTTCAAAAGCTTTAATCTCACTCCAGAGATTTGCTTTCATCATCGTAGATTTACTTTTCTGTAGGTCCTTTCCCAACGAAATCGAAAAACATACGACCGAATCAGGTGCGATGTCTTTTTCTTAAGGGTGTCTCTGTCTTCCTTCCTTATAAAATAGAGTTGCTCTTGATAGGAAAAGAAGAAGAGGGGATTTAAAGGAAGATTACAGTCCACAATTCAATGCAAACAAAACCATTTTTTCGATTTCGGCAACCGTTTGGGCGCGCGAGGGAGGATCCGTGTTTGTTTTTGATCTGATCTTTTGCTACACAAACAGGAATTGGAGATACATTGTTCTGTGTAACGAAGATATTATTTTTTTTTTTTTTGGTTTTAGGTACATAAAATGTGGAACGCTTATTGTTTTCGAGTGTGGATTTGATACTCGTGTTTCATGTCCGATGCGAAAGAAAACAAGCGAGGATTTAAGATTGTTTCTGATGAAAACGGTTTATTGACAATATATCGATGAATTATATCTTTTTTAAATCAATTTATACAGACAATTTGATTGAAGCACATGAGCCTCATGGTTCTTAATTTTTATATGTAGTGAACTTTTTAGATTGAACCACGCCCAGAATGCGTATTTAATTCAAATATATTTAAAAATAGTGGTAATTAAAAAGAGAAAAATTAATTTGAGAATTTAAAAGTATAACAAATATATTTCAGAATTGGAGTTTGTAATATTCAAAATTCAAAGATTTTAACAAAAGGAGAGTTCTTCAAGCCATTGGTCGCTTTTACTATGGGAGTGGGGCTCAACTTCAAGGACTAGACATTTGGATAGCTGCCTTTCCGTAATAGTGAGTTGGTTAAAATCAACGAGAATTTACAGAATAATATTGCTCCTTAGATGAAAATAAAATTCATTATTTGAAGCCAGGAGCACTAAATATCTAATACTGGATTACTACTGATTTTTATCCTTAGCCGAATTGAAATGGAATTACATAGAAGCGACGTTGAATTATATGAAGTACAGTATACACATAATGAACAGAAAAAAGCAGCAAGAAAATTCTAAAACAAACTTAAATAATGACAAGTATTAAGTTATTTTGAGTTTAATTTCTTATACTGAAGTATAACTTAAAATAATTAGATTTTAAGTTTTACTTCAATATGCATTTTTTAAGGATGATAGATTACAATCTTAAACATGCATATTGGAGAAGAAAGAGTTAACTCCTTGATATGCAGTGACGTCTGGGAGATGTTATTCCTTTCATATGCCATTGTTGACTTTGATATAATCGAAACGTTAAAAATTATTTTAGACGGACGCTGTGCAGTATATTATTAGAATATTCACTTGTATCACTCGTGCGACGATTCTGTTTTGCTTAAAATGTTCAAGATGCTTCCTCCTTCTCAACGTCCTCAGAGGCTTACTTTCTTCAGATAGGTGCGAGAATCATGACCCCCGAGGCACCCTAATGATCGTTTCTTTTCTATGGGGTTTACTGTCTTTGTTGAACACGGGTAATGCGTTTCCGGGTATCCGAGCGATCTTTCCCTATTTTCGACCCTTCTTGTCAATCAATCCCCCACCCCCTTTTCATTGGTTTTCTTTACTTCAAGACTATAGAGATACTTATTTCTCCCCACCATTTACACGTTACATTTTGTTCCTGGTCAATTCGTTTTCATTTTATGTAGCAGTGCAAATTTCAAAATAAAATGTTCTGCCTCCAAGTTTGCGCCTAATTGCTCATTTGAGGCAAATTAAATAATATTTTTCAGATGCATCATTTTCCATTTTATAATTGAGTATCAAGGGGTTAGGGAAGTTTCTATTTCTCATTAATTTACTCAACGAGTTAAATTACTGTAAATCAGACAAAATAGTCATACACATTGTTTATTCGAAATAGAAATAACATTATCACGACAATACGTCCGCGTTTTGCAGCACTTAGCAAAAGCAACACTCAATAGAACAAACACACTTCTCGTCTGGAATTCTAGAAATATTTCTTCTTGCAAGCAGCCGGTTAAACCAATAATCGGTAAAAAGGAGGCTGATACTTCTTTATAAAAGAAAAATTAATCATATTATGAGTTAAAACCTGAGGAAATACTCAAAAACATGAAACGTCTTTCCTTATCTCATCAGATCCATCTACAATGGATAACCTCCCATGTTGGCGTTGAAGGTAATGAGATTGCGGACATTCTGGCTAAGGCGGGAGTAATGAGGCCTCTGTGCCTATTGCTCTTCTTACTTCGAAATTCTCTCGAGAATTAAGAGTCAAAATGAAATTACTTGGCTTGTTCCACCTGTTCACCCCTTGAATAGAAGTTGTCGTCTGGGGGGGGGATCTCTGACTCTTGATTGCTGCAGGCAGGATCAGACAACTTTGACTCGCTTTCTCAGCGGACATCTTAGAACTATGAAATATTTCGAGGGTTCTAGACATTTTGAGACCTACACTGAGTGCTTTTCGGAAGAGGCTTCACCTGAACACATCTTTACTTGTCTGATCCTCTCTAGGCAGAACATTATTGAGAATTCTATGTTGGTCTAGGACTTCTTCAGGGTGCACGGATGAATGGACTTCACATAGCTCTGCTCTTCATATAGCTCTCGGGGATATGCAACACCAGCAACATGAACTAAAACATCTAAGCAGATTTCCGAATATTACTACCGCAATTCTCAACTGGTGGTACGTGTACCCTAATAGATACGAGAAAGACCATTAAGGAGTACGCGAAAAAAAACTGTTATGGAGGTCATACAACTAAAAAAAGAATAAAATAAGTTTAAAAAATCTGTAGATGTCTTTATTAAGATTGTCAGTTGTAACATTGTTGATTCCTGAAAAGAAGAAATTGCTGAAAAATATCAGCTCACATCAGATACTATTCTGAAGAGCTTCTTCAGTGGTGGAATGTGACGCGGGAGCCTTGTGGTCATACTTGCGAATTCGCGGCTGGCGTTGTTTTCATCAAGTCGCGGATTCGAGCCCTGATGCTACTAAAGTTGCAGGGCAGATGCATGTTGAATCTGGTGGATGACCCGATTCCCTCCGTGGGTGTGGTCTGAAAGTTTGGAGAGGCCAACTCAAATGTCGTCCTTATCACTTGACTGAGGTTCAAAATTACGAGGTCCTTCGCCAATAGTCTTCGTGTTGCTTCTATTGCGACGTTTATAACCAATCACATCACATCAATAGTGGAATGGGAAACCTAGACCTCGGGCCCATCCCAATAACGATAACACCATAATGCATTTGTTGTCGTTTTCCAGCGCGGAGTTTGTAGAATGGGAGTTTTATCGAAAATTGTAATGAGGAGTAAAAAAAGCAGCAAATTAAACGCATCGCTGGATTTGAGATTGCATTTATCCTATTTTTGAGCCTAATTTTTTAAAAAGAATTCGTGATTCATTGCATTAGTTTTTTTTCTTCTTTTAGCCACCCAGGGGGCTATTGTTTTCTAGATCCAATAAATGTCGTACCTAACAATTTTTCAGAAAATTATCTTGTTTTTGCGCATATTTTTTATGTCTGCTTTCCCCAATAACGAACTTAATTTTCAAAAATATGTTATAACAAATTTCTCCTGAATTTTTTATTGAATTGAAATAAAATATATGTCTGATACTTGTTTTCGCCACTGACGAACTCCATTTTCAAAAATATGACGTAATAAATTTCCCCAATTTTTTTATTGGATTGAAGTGAAACAAATATAAAAATTAAGTAATTTATTTACTTATCTATTTATGTATTATCTTAATTCATACGTAAACTGGTTTTAATATATGACTGAAAATAAATAACATTAATCGGAATTTTAAGCTGTGAGACAGCCTTTTTTTTCCGCTTCAGAATTTCAAACTACATCTTTTTAGTTTTGCCTCTGTCTTGAAATGTTTTGGGGTCAAATGATTTTAATATTGATTTACTATAATTAGCCACCTAAGGGGCTATTGTTTTGGGTGGATCACTTTTCAATTTTGCATCGTTTGCTTCAATTTTACAATTGCATTTCTCTTAAATATATTCAATTTAATAATTCATCATTTTCTTTAGTTTTAATATCGGAAAAGTTTACTATTGTCCACTTCTCGATGTTTCATCGTTTATATAATTCTTATATTTAATTGAGTAATTTAGTTATAATTATAAAAAAAAAGGTTACATTAGGTGGCTAAATCTGTTCTTTGCAAAACATTGCATAGAACTTTTTTAAAAATATTTTTGTTAATTTGTTTGCTTACTACAAAACTAAAAAAAAAAACAATATTCAAAGAAAAATAGGTCATTTAATTTAATTCAACAATCCCTTTTATTGGAGAAGTTTTCGGAATTTGTAATGAGTGAAACTGATTGTGCGTCTGGATGGTGAACCATTCTGAGTTAGGATTACATAGAAAGAAACGAAACCAGTTGAGGTTATCCACACGCTAAAAGTTTTGAAACTGTTAGTTTATGCAACAGACAGAATACATGCATAAGGGTAGAGCTCCAGGGCGCTAGAACCAGATAAAGCTTTGCTGCTCCGAACTAGAGTGTAACAATGTTTACGTGACTAGACTAGAGTGTAACGTACTAGAGTGTAACAATGTTACTAGAGTGTAATACGTTTAAAAAAAACTGAAGAAAAGATTAAAAAATTTGGTTGACAAGAAGGAGGGCCAAAAATAGAGAAAGATCATTAGGATATCCTGGGAGAGCGTCCCCCGTGTTTGCGACGGACAGTAAACCCCATAGTAAAGAAAAGGATCATTAGGATGTCTCGAGGTCATGATTTCTGTACTTAATTATTTTAGTGTAGGTAGGCTCTTGAGGGTTGGAAAACGCCTTCTTATACAATAAAATCTTTCACTGCACTCCAGAGCGAATTTCATAACAGGTCACAAATAAAATCTGGGTTGGCGTCCAAATTTCACTTAACACTCATCGTGTGGAATAAAGAGGAGAGAATTGTGTATGTTTAATTAAACTGGGTCTTAAAGCTCTCCTATGGCTTGATATGGAAGCTGAAAGAAGGAAGAAAGTTATTCATCTAACCAATGGTTTAAATCAGGAGAGGCCAATTGGCTGTTCCCGGAGGTGGGTCATCTGAATAAAGATTTAAACTTTTTTTTGTGCATAAAAGTAACAAAAAACATTCCACTATAAGACGTTCGTTTCATACTCTACTACCATGGGAATATCTCACTACCTGACTCAATTTTTATCGCAATTTTTCTTTAATCTTGTTCAGAAAAAAATTACAAAACTCGTTTTAAAAAGCACACGAGCCGTCTGTTGCAAACTGACTGAAGATCGCGGGTGTGCATTACTAGACGTAGGGAGGGAATGCGATACGCGGAACATGCGAAATAGCAACAACCAGATTTTAACAGTTTTTTAACCCGTTCGCTCCCAGCGTATCACAGGTGATACGCTCATGTTGGCTTTCCTGTGCCCAGCGTATCACGGGCAATACGCTGCGTTAGTGTCTTCTGCTGCTTCATAAGGTTCTACATCTGTATCCAGATTGTTAGTTCATTGCGACATTAAAACAAACAGAATAGTACTCTAATTCTATGTTATATATCTTGACTAGCAACGACTTTTAAATTTTAGATCAGATACAGGAAGTTATTACCAAAAACATATGTATAAGCAAAATAAAGGATTCGAATAATAGTACTGTCAAAATATTTGAGTCTACAATTAATCAAAAGCGAAAAATTCAATAATTTTCTTCAAATACAACAAAAACCTGTCTATGCTCTTTTATAACTCCATAATTTGGATCCCATTCATCAACACATGAATCTAAAAACAAAGAACCTTTTTTTAAAATATTTACAACCGTCTTTTAACCAACTTACCACTTTAATCCAGGAGTTATTCTTATGACCGCTGTATTCATTAGAGAACCCCCAGTCCCTCACCCAAAAAAGGCAAAAAAAAAAAAAAAAAAATCTCATGCTTCAGCCCCGACGTTAAATTCCACCACTAACTTCATCTAACACGTATGCCCATAACTTTTAACGTCGAAGTCCTTCTTATTGCGGTTTTCTTGCAAGGGCGCTTCTCCGCCCCTGCCTGGATTAAGTAAAAAGAAGGGGCGACATCCCGGGGCGTATGATGAAGTTTATTCGACAGCTTCAGGTGGAATAATCGTCATCTAAATGCATCACGCACCCGAGGCAAAAGGACCATAAAAAGCGAAATTCTCTTCTCGCCAGCCATAAACTTTTGGCGACGAAGGGGGTTGCCGCTGTATTGAATATGCTTTAGGGGTGAAAAAGGATTAATCGCCAATAGCAACTTCACCAGATGTCTTTGTGGGAAAGAGAGAAAGATTTAGTGACCGTGGAAAATGGTCGCAGTTTTTACCAATCTTTTTCTTCGGTTAGAACGCTTGCTTTTTTTTTTCCTCCCTGGAATCATTTTGGAGAGTAACTTAGCTTTAGGATTATTAAATTGCTTGAAACGAATTAGGAAATTTGCTATAAAGTTTCAGAACATCGAATATAATCTTCGTAAAATACTTCAAAATGTAGGTACTCAGTCGAAGAACTGCGATTAAGAGAGGAGTTTTGTTCAGAAGTAAAGTTCGTAATAAGTTAAAACATATCTTAAAGTTATCTATACAGAATTTTTTGAAAAAGAATTCGTTTAGATAATGGTTATTGTAAGTATTATTTACTATCGTTTGCGGGAATAATCGTTTTTAACATTGTTTTTACCGATTTTTTTTTACCTTCTCTCTGAATAAACGCCTTTTTTTGTTATTAAACACGTGTTAAAATGTTGTTGCTTTCAGAAAATGAAACGAAAGTGCGTGGGCGTAAAATAAAGGACACATGGTATTGGATTCAAAAGATTGACGTAACAATGATAATAATTACACTGAGTTTGCTTAAGGTACATTTACATCGCTGATAAACATTTAAATAAATATTTTATCAACTGCAGTTATTTTAGTACCCGAACAGAATATTATTATCTACTTTAATAATTTATCGTTTGCTCATTAATATTTAATAACTAATCTTTATAGCAGAAATGTCTGTTTTTATATACATGTGCTTATATTATATATATATAAGCACATGTTAAAATGAAATTAGTAAAGCCAATTTCGATTCCCCCCCTTTCCCCCCTAGATTCTTTTCGGATATTAACTTAATTATTTATTAAATAGTATGAAGCAAATAGTATGAAGTATTGTAATGTATAAAAATGCCAAATATAATATTCATAAAATTTTATAAAATGTTGCCACTCAAATCAGATGTAGGAAAACTTACGACTATGCGAGAAATTACATTTTGATCTGAAGTAAATTTGAAAATAAAACAATAATCTTAAAGTTTCCTTCATAGATTAAATTTTTTTAAAATAATGGTTATTGTGAGAAATGTTTGAGATGGTATATGTGCATAGTCGTATAGCAACATTGTTTTTACCTTATTCTCATAAGAGTAAAGAGATATGAATTTCGAAGTTAGAGAGGAATGAAGATCTGAATATGGACAGTGTGTGTCGAATTCACTCACAACATCTATAGATTGCGACTCGACTAATCAGTGATAATTAAGTGGCTTTTGTTAATATGAAACTCCCTTCATAATCCGGCATTTAACATATCCAACCTACCGATAGTGACTAGCTAGCGGTCATGGTTTCGGATTCGTGACAGGGGTTTTTCGTTGAGTCGCGGGTTCGATCCTTGGTTGCCAAAGAGCCGCCATGTAGCCGGGGTTGATGCACATTAAATCTGTCAGGGCCCAAAATCTTTCCGTTGGCATGGTATGTATGTTAGAAGAGGGGGGCAGCTCAGGTGTTGTCCTCGTCACTTGATCGAGGCTCAAAATTACAAGGTCCGTTGCCAATAGCTCTTGTAGCTCCTAGTGCGACGCTAATTAAACCAAAATAATAAGAAAACGGTCATTTTGGAGAAGGAAAGCGTACTTATTTTCTATGCCCTGCATCTTTGATTAAATGTGAAGAGAAATCTTTCATATTTTTTTTATGCGTGTTCAATATATTTAGCTAATGTTTCGGTTAAATTTTGAGAGTCAAAACTTTACTTTTTCTGGAGGGAGTATCAAATCTAATTGAGACTCTGAAGCCTTTGATTTGTATAAATATTGTATATTTTAGGCTTTATTCATTCTTTTTAATTGGTATATTTTCCCCTTGAAAGACTCATGCTTAATGTTTACATTTTTCATTTAATTTAGGCATTTAATTTTTCAAAGAATCGGGGTTTTGAGATATTCCGAAACTTGCATGCCAGTGACAATAAAACAATGCCACGGAGTAATAATTAGGCTTTCAGAAGCTTATAAGGTAAAGTTACATGCTATAGGAATTGGTGAAAGTATAGAGGACCTGGGCTATCCTGCTTTCTTTTTTCGATCTTTGGCTCCGTGGAGGATTGTTTGTCAATTAATAAGAAAGATTCTATGATCTTATCTCTTAGTGCACAGAACCACTTAAATGCTTGTGTTCTTTGTTTTTCCATAATATCCTCTGCCAACGGTTTTCTCTCTAATAACAACACCTCCTTTTCCTCCATTTCCTTCCTTTTCTCAATCAACTTCCATAACCATCTGCTTCGCTACTAACTCTTTCAGTATTTCCTCACTATTTGTCATATATGCTAGATCTATTTGTGTGTACCCTTTTGGCGAATATACCTAATTGCTTTAACTAAGACTATTTAAAGAACAGATGAACAAATCTTTGCTAAAATATAAACAACCCGAGCAAATTCAAAGTATCGACCTTGTGATTTCCACAATGAATGACATTTTTTGTTTAAAAAGGGATTATTATATCCTAAGGTATTATATACTTGTATGTTTCTTGTAAAATTGATTAAATATCATAATTCATTATTTAAATTTAGCCTATTCATTACAAGTATAACTTTATATGGACGTAAGTAAGTCCCAATCCTAAGGGGTCTCAGAAACCTTAAACCTCAAAATTTTTGATTTTTTGAAAAAAATACATGTTAGAGCTTCATCTGTTCTGAACATTTTGGTACTAAAATTATAACGATACTTCAAAAACTCCTAGAGTTATCTAGAAAAAACTAAATTTTGATTTGAATTCTTTTATTGTTATTTTTTAACTTTAACTTCCTTTTTCTCAGAATAAAAATTCGTAACTTGCGCGCAGGATTTCTCAGAAACTATTTAAGATATCCTCGTGAAATTTTATGTACGTGCTCAAAAAAGGTTTCTTTGTGACTTATGCATCAAGTTTCATACAAATTATTAACAGAAAACCTTTTATATGAATTTTAATAGGATTTTTTCTTAAAATTTCAGATTTTTTTTTTTAATAATTCTATTAAAAAAATTTCTCTAAATTTCTCAAAAATTGTGTATATCTTTAAAATTGAACTTGTTTCTTACTAGGTAACATCACTTTTGTAAATTTTAATCAGTAATATACTTCAGAATCCTACGCGCAGTAAAATATAGATTTTCTAGATTTTGAAAAAATGTCTAATTTACTTTTCATTATAACTTTTAAAGAATTTCTTTACATCTTATGAAAATATGAGAAAAAATGTAAATAAATATGAATATTATTTGGTAAAAATTTCAATTGTCTGCTTTGTTTCATTGGTAAATTATATTGTTTTGAAAAATGATATTTTCCTTGGATACACGGACAAGCGTTTAGAGTCATGAGACCCCTTAAATTGAAAAAAGAGATAGTGAAAAAATTAATATAAAATTTTTGAAAATTTAATTTAATATGGGATATTTCTCATGCATAAAGAAATGTAATTAAAAAGTTTTAAGTTTTTTTTCATAAACATAAAGTAACTCATAAAGGCTTAAAAATGCTTAAAAGGCTTAAAAAAAGACATAAGGCTTAAAAATGGGGGAATGACAGGAAATAACATACATTTTTTTTTCTTTTGGGAAAAACTTTTTTTCATTTTGTTTCCTTTTTCATACATGGTACTTTACAATCCAGCACTACACCATTCTAACCCTGCCAGTAATCAGACATTTTTATATTGACAGACAAGTCTGTTTGTGCGAAGAATTATTTTATGCCTTTTCTTTCAATGGAATAATTTAAGTTATCAATACGATATTGTTTTGTGTGTGTGTGTGTGAGTAATTTTACTCAGTGGATTACTCCGAAATTATTTTTCGTGGAGCATATCGTCATGGCCAAGATAAAAGCAATTTTCTTGGTTAAGAATTACCTCTGGATAAAAACTAAAGAATACGCTGTATCAACAATGTTTATCTTGTTTAAAATTGAACAGGGATGCTGATTTCTTCTTAAAATGGACGTTTCAAATTTTCCCCACCTGAGTTAAAATATATTAAAAGTGACTACTATTGCTTCTTAATCATTGTCGAATCAAAAAAATTAAAAAAAAAAAAAAACATTCAGGCAAATTTAAAGTTATAAAATTATGAACGTAACAATTTGAGCAAAACAATATAGATTGACCCACATTTCCTAACTGCTATCCATTTACGGCAGCCCAGACTACTACCAGACTCGAGGATGATTCAATTCCGTAAAGAGGTGATACACTGAGATGGACTTTTCTGAAAACCTGTATTAAACGCTTATACTATTCTATCTTAATTTTAATAACGCACTATTTGGAAGAAAATAATGACTCCTGCAATTCTTTTCTTTGGAAACTATTGTGGTGGGGTATTTTCTATAGGAATGCATTCCCTCTCTTCGTCTTTAAAAATTGACCCAAAAGAACATTTCGGAAACAGCAAAGATTTTTCGATTCTGCTCTCCGGAATCGGCTTATATAAAATCGTTTTTTCTCTTATTGATAAAAAAAAATTAAGCTTGAGAAGGAAAAAAAATGTTGCTTTTTCTAAAGTTTAGAACATCTATAATAGTATAATAAACAATTATCCTGAAATATCTTAGGTTCCAGAAAAAATCTCGGAAGGAGGGGTGCATACGTCACTTCGCAACCCTCTTCCTTCCGGGTAAGCAACTGATAGTATTTATTTCTTATGTTTGACGATTTATTCCCGTGTATAGAATTAAACTTTACACAATAAGGGCCTTTGTAGTTCAAAAGCGTCATTATTAGTGTTTCTCCAGTAATCCATCGTCTTCGGTAATCCAGTAGTGCTCTGGTCCGATATCTGCCAGATTACCTAGAGAATACTGTATTTGTCTTTAGATTTGAACGTGTGTTGGAACATAATCCCCAGAAATGATAATAATCATAGATTCGAATAAACCCAGTTGAGTTCCTACATTGTTTAAACGTATTCGTGAGTGGATATTTCATTACTGATAAAGGATGGAGAGATAGGAAATAATCCCGGGTTTTTACAATACGATCTGTAATATAATTCTACAGGAAAAAGTACTTTTGAATTATACTTGGAAACCAAATGGACTGGTGCTTCCGAAACTGTGGGTGGTGATCGCATATGGGGGTGCAAAAATTTAATTTAGATACATGAATTTTTAAAAACATTAGCCATAATCTATATTCATTATCTTCAATTTAATATATTACAATTCCAAAGTAAAACAGTTATAAAATCGTAATACTGGAGAGTCGAGTTGTTAATCGTATTAAAATATTAAAAAATACCATTAAGCGTATAATTAAAGAGGTTTCTCGTTGCAATTTCGGTATATTTTGAAACCAAATATGACCTCCAACTCATAATACGTAATCGTCCTGCACAACAAGGTGAATAAGTCTCGGTGCTGTTGCGATTAGTGAGAAAATATTTTTTCTAGTAGAATTGGTCGTTTCTGTTTTGTCTACCCATCCAGAAATATACTTGCCCAATCTGGTCACACAGGTCAGATACAACAATAGATTTCTAGGGAAAATCTCAAACAGTCACCCTATGAACAATTCTAAAGGCAATATGGTACATGAGAAGTGCAGACATCAGGAAATCCATTAATTACTCATTCCTTAAAACCTTCATTAAAAGACTTTCTGATAAATTCTTTAAAAAAAATCAAAAACCAGAACAATACAAGCAAAATTGACAATTCCAAAAACAGAACAATACAAGCCATAGAAAAAATACACTCCAATCAGAAATAACCCCCTCTTTTACAGACCACGAGAAATTCTTTTCGATTAAAACTTTTTCGCCTAAATTCTCTTAATTCTCCACCCCTTTACTTCCAAAACCCCACAAACACATAACCCCACCCACTCTCGATAGAAGATACTCCTATCAATCAGGAAGCACTCTCTCGGCTTTGCTGAGAAAAAAATCTTCCGATCACACTGTCTACCAGACTGGACAAACAGGATCTTCATCTCCTCCCGCACACCAAAATTGCTGCTTGCATCGATACTCTAAATTTAATAGTTTTTTTCGTATTGAATTAATTAATTATTTTATCTTATCAATTAAACGTAATTAAACCAAAACGGATGTCTTTGTTTCCTCCATGACTCATAAATTTTTTGACCCATTAACTTTTCATCGAACCAATTTATCACATTATATTATCTCAAATTTTTCAATCTTTCATCTTGTAAAAGTTCTTTATATGTAAGGCATCTAATTTTCTTGTATATTTCAAATTTTATTACGCATAATGCTTGCTATTTTTATCTGTTATTACTCGATTAACTTTAATGTATCCCCCCCCCTTTTCTTTAATTACTTTTAACTCACTCCTGAGCAATCGCAGAACCAAAGTTAAGTCACAGTTGAACAATATTTCCGGTCAGATCGTAGATAAAAGCCCAAGAGGGTTAAGAACCCCGAGAAGTATTTTTTCCGCTTACGAAATCTGTTTCGTCACAGATGTGTACATTGTAAAAACAATATAGTATTGCATTTTACCATTTTATTCGACCAAGGCTGGTATTTATTTCAATAACTATTAGAAAAAAAGTAATATATAAGAAAAAATTAAGTCAATTCCTACTTAGATCAACAAAGAAAATTTTTATTTTAGTTACTTTTTATTAAATAATTACAATTAATATAAATACGTATGTACATATGACAGAATCACAATATTAATTGACATAAGAAATTTTTTTCCAGCGATCTACACGCTTCGTCACTAACGGAATTTATCCCTAAATTTATATCCTGCTAAATATCTTATATAAGAGAAAAATTTTTTTCCAAAAATATAAACTAAAATTAATTATTTGAAAATCAAATAAAAAAATTTTATGCTTCGAAGAGATTCGATCCGAAGGCATGAAGATTCTAGCCCGACAAACAACATATTAGAAGCATTGGCTTGTTTCTTAATTCATCCGGTAAATTAAATGGTTGGAATGCCCTTTAGCCCAACCACCCTTTGCGACAGGAATTATCTGACGATAGTTTGCCAAATGGCTACTCTGGTCCACTTCGCGGACTTAACGTTCAACCAAAAAAAATCACCATGTTAGGCAATTCTTGAAATCGCGCCAAGTGGTTGGGCTAAGCTACATTTTTTTCAATTAAATTTAATTAAATGAATTAATATTTGATAAATCTGCATTGACATCGAGTGTCATCCACTACAAGTTTAAAAAAATGTATTTGAACTTGAGTGGGTGAATAAAAAGTAACTTGAATGAACTTAATGAAACTAGAGTGGATGAATAAAAAGTATTTTATTAACGATTGAAAATTTGAACAATATATATATAGAGTGTGAGCTAATAGCAGGAATTTAATAAGTTAATTTATTTATATTTTAAGATAAAATTATTTTTTATTCGCCAATAATTAAAACAAATTAATATTTCAATTTAGTTTAACAAAAAACGTTTATATTAAAAACTATATATAAAATTAGAATTTAAATTCATTCATGTATTTATTTTTCATTAAATTAGAAAGTAAACACCGTATTTTTTTTCCATGCATATTTACAGTAGGGATAAAAGAAATGGGGGGAGGGGTCATATGAAATTTTTAAGCATGGGAGTGGCATCGCAAGAATGAAAAGTTTAAGAACAATTGGACTAAACAATGTAAAAATAAGTAAACTTAATTGGGTGGTTACAGATACAATGAACATCTGTATTTTATTCAATATCTCATATCTTTATTCGACAAAAAAAATTAAAAAATGGAAATAAAATCATTTAAAACTCTGCTTTTGCCTTTGGATGGAAATGCATAGATGTATTAGTATTATAGATCCAACTGTCTTCCTTAGCATAATTACTTTATAACAAAATGAGTAAACTCTAGTCGAGGTCAATTCAAAAAGTATCCGTGTCAGAAATATGAATGGGATAATTTATTGTAGTATTGTCGATTGATCGCCTTTCCCTTCGATTAAGAAGTCTACGAGTATGATGTCCTTCGTAATGCAAGGAATCATGGTCATAACTTTTCCATCTGATGAGACCGTCATCTTTGAATCAGGAAGCTTCTGTGGAACATATTGTTTGGAACTTCTATGGAACATATTATTTACAGTAGAAAGTAAACTAATTCAAACAGAAATACTAATTTAATTAAAATACGCTTTTATCAGTGTATTAGTATACTCTGAATATCATATTAGCATTTGAGCACAATTTTCTGTCTGAAAAATAATATATATATTTTTTAAATTTTATTTTTTGGCATAAGGTAACGACAGCATTTAAAAGAAAATTCAACATTCCCATTGACATCTTATCGCTGAGACAGGAAAATTGGAAGCTTGTTTTTAACAACGGGTGGGGGTAGAGACAAACATTCTCTACCGTACAGAGAAGATATTCAATGCAAGGGCGGTCGATAGTCCAGCAATTGCGGACGCCCCTTCCTTACCAAATCCCACTTTAAGCCCCTGAGCCATTACGGGGAACGGAGGGCTCTCCTGGCTTCGAATGCCAATCAAGGAAGTGCGTGCGCGTGCGGAGAAGGGGCGCACGTGTGAATGGAGCGCGATTGTTACACAGCCCCGGCAGAACAAAGGGGCATTACTTTTAATGAAATTGTATTCGTGATTGCGTAATGTTCATTCATGGAGGTTTGCTATTGTTTTTGTGTATGTCATAGAGAACAAAATGATATCGTTTTTTTTTAAAAAAAAAAGAATGTTTTGTTTGGAAATTAGATGTTTTTATTCGCAAAAAAGGCGATTTAAGTGACGAATACTCATTGCGTTTTCTCTATTGGTGGATTTCATATGCATTGAAAGGTATCTTAACTTTAGGATGCACATGTATGTTGTGTTTATATTAATTTAAGATTTTTCGGTCTTATTACGCATTGTGCGTATTAAGTCATGCCTTATACGACAATATTATTAAAATGTAGTTTTAAAGAATATAATATATTAAGTTTTATTTAAGAAGAATGTTTTTCAAAATTTTAACCTAAAATATTTAGTTCCTTATCATAAGTTTCAAAATCGAAAACTGATGACAAATGATTAAATTGTTGATTGAAATCGGGGAATTAAATCATCATCTTATATACTTGTATGATTTGAATCTGGGTCGTGTTCAAGTGGCGGCGGTTTCCTAGTGGTCACGGACTCGTGGTCGGTGTTGTTTACGTTGAGTCATGAGTTCGAGCGCTGATGCTACTGAATACCCACCGTGTAGCCGAGCTGAAACACCTTAAATCTAATAAAGGTCCCAAGTCCTCCTGTTGGCGTGATGTAGAAGTTTGAAAAGGGAGGGGAAAACTGAAGTATCATTTTCGTCAGTTGACCAGTCTTAAAGTTGCGAAATCCGTCGCCAATGGTTATCATGTTGCTTCCAAGCGTGACGTTAATAAACAATAAAAAGTAACGAAAAAGTGCTGTGTTTACTTGCATAAAAAATCTTTACATACCTTAAAAATTAACGATACTCTCCGTAATTATATGAAATCGTATGAAACTAAAACAAAGAATTAAAATTAATTACAAACTCAAAAATAAATGTGTTCAGATATTCTTAAAGCAATAGGTTCCTTAATATAAGTTACTTCGAAAATATGCATTAGATTTTTTCTAAAAGGTGATGATACTTCACTGACTTCATTTTCATTCAATATATTTCTTTCTTTTCTAACAATGTAATCCATAATAAAGCTCCGTAAAGATGATTCTACTATCATATATGTCCAGCACGCAATATTTCGACGAATAGTTCTTGCGTTAAACTTAAAAGGCTCCTACAAAACTGGGATAATCAACAACAAAATGATTTTCGAATTCACTGAAATTTAAAGTTCTTGAATTGATTTTGCAGTGAGAGGGAAGAGAGAGAGAGTTTCATCTTCCGCGTCATTTCACGCATTACTTTAAGCACTCTACAATTTTCGAATAAAATACAAAACTCACAATTTTAAAATCGTAAGAAAAATATCTGTGTAACAAAAAAAAACTATTTTTAAATAACATTATTAATATTAACCTCCTTAGACCCAAGGTCAACTTTGAGCCATAAATTTTAGAATAATATGTATCAACCGGTTCTAAATACATGAAAAAGTACTGAAAAAATGATAAAAAAAATTATTTTAATTTTTATTTTTGAGAAATTAAGTGTCTCCTGGAGGAGACATTGGGACAAAGCGACATCAAAATGTTAATTTAAAAGATTTCATTAATCTTAATTTAATGAGTAATTCATAATAATTAGCATAATGAGCAGAATATAAAATGAGCATAATGTAAAATTTGAATCACAAAATATTACTGTCCGAACTGTCTGCAAAAGAGTCCTAATTTCCAAAATTTATCATTCGTTTTTTTCTTCTCTCTCTCTCTCTTTATCTTATACTATTAAATAATTTCTCAATTTCGAGTTGTTTCTTATTGAAAACTCCTGATTTCCAAAAAATGTTGTCTACGAGTGCGGGAGTTATAGTTTTTTCTGCCCAATAAATTTGAATTCTGGGAAATTTTAAATTAGACAGAATTATAGTAATCACTAATTATGTTTCATTTCGTTTTCTGACAGATACAGATTCTTTCCTGTATCCTTTAAATATCTACATTTTGTGAATTTAGTTAGCAATTAAAGAATATCCTTTCCAGCTGAAATATATGCCATAATTATAGTTTCAAATCGAGTGATTTTGATAGCCATTAACCCAATGTCTCCTACAGGCGGCACAGAAGTAACAGCGTTCTAAATCAGAAGTGGGAAGATTTGAGAGAGAAATTAATAATGTTATATATAAACAGCAAGTTTAAGGAATTCATCAATGTGTTTAATAATTTTTTATCACACAAATAATAAAAAATACGCACACTTAGAGATATGCAAGCTTATAATTTTCTTTCTCTCGGAAAACACTATTTTTATTTTATCACAAATAAGCTACGAATGCAAAATACTCACTAAAAATCATTTTTTTTTTCAGAACTATTACCTATTAAAAAGAAAATTAACTAATTCTGGGTACCAATAATGCCTTTTATTTAATTTGGGCGGTATTTTTTGAAAGTTTCGTTTAGTATTCCTACAGATGACACTGGGACTGAGGAGGCTAAAATCCCTTAGAGTATAATAAATGTGCTTCGGTCTCAATTCCCTAAATGTTTCAAATTTTCAAATTATTTGAAAGGTCAATTTTTCGAGGTGGGTAACGTTATTTACTGTTATTAATTTCAGTCAAGAGAAAAAATAAAAAATTCACTAGAATTAACGAACAGAAATCGTATATGTAGAGGTATCGTAAAATTTTAGCTATTATTCTAAGAAATATCCAAAATATATCTGGATTAATTTTATTCTACTTATTAATTTATCCTATGTGATTAACGTTGCAAATTACAACTATTCGTTCAATTTGGTTTCAGGAAGCTTATAATAGAGTTAATCTGCTGAGTTTTACGACCTTCGAAAGGTCAAAAAATGTTGGAATTTTTTTTATAACCAGAATGGGGACTATGTAAAGAAGTCGTAAGAATAACAAATAAAAATTAAGTTTCTATCTTGATTATTTTAGTAATAATTAAAACTTTACAATACCTCGGGACAATAATTAAGACTTTGCGATACAGCAGGTTACTTTAGTCTACGGATCCCTGAAACCAAACAAATCAACCTAATAGCTGTGATTTACCTCATTATGTACAGAAGGACTAATTAATATATGGAATAAATTTAAATTAGATATCTCGGTTATTTCATAGTAATAATTAAAACTTTACGATACCCTTTCATACATATCATGTCGGATTTGTAGTTCTTTGCAGTTTCAAATGATAATATTTGGTTCAGTATTTGACTTTATTGTTTTTTGACATCGTAATTAAAAGCAACGCGAGCAATTATTGGCGACATACTTTGTACTTTTGAGCCTCTGGTTGAGTGATGAGGATGACATCCGAGCTAACACCACCACAATATCCTTACTTCCACACTGCGCCAAAAAGAGTGCAGCATGAAATCGTGCAACGTAAGAATAGTATAAATGTTAAATGAAATTCTATGTACACATCCACATGTTAAAAAAAGTGCCTCCTTAACAAAAGGAGCAATTGAAAATAATTTTTTTTTTCCTTTTTATTTTCACAGTACTTAATGCCTTTAAGTTTAGGTAGATAATTTGTCGAGGGAAATATATTGAGGGAACTTGTTGATCTTATCAAAGTAGTTATCTTTATTTATTTATTATTATTTATGGTCGTAAATATTGATGGTTGCAAGTCTCGTAGGTTGTAAGTTGAGGCGTAAGTGTATGTACTTTAAACCTAATCCAAATTTATTGTCAACCAATGTTTGAAAATTTATTTTTTTTTACTTGATCTCTTTTATTTAAGAAATCCGTTATTCAATCTAAATTTATTTCAAGTTGTTTTAAAGTTTCAGCTTTCCCTCTACAAATGACTCTCGATACGTGAAAATTTTCAGAAGTCATAAGCAAAATACAATTAAAATCGGTCTTAAATTATTCTGTGTTCTTATCTTACCCTAGGTAATAATTCAAAAGAGGAATTCTTCACTAAACAAAAACCAGTGGTATTTATTTTTTATACATGTTTTTCAGATTTAAATCAAGCATATTCACGAACATTCATCAAGCGGTGATTATCTGCGAACTTAAAATTAGAAGTTAATTATAGCTAAAGCTCCCAATATAAAGTTTTGTAGAAAGAAATCATAGTGATAATACACAATTGAATAATAAATTATTAAAATAAAATAAACTAAACAGAATTCCTAAAATTATGATGAAAATTTACATATAGATTTTTTAGATCATAGAAAAATTAAAAGAAAGTGAACATTTTTTTAATTTCAAAAATCTAGAAAATTACGCTCCAAATAAGAGAGAGAACAAATATATGACAAAAATAACAAAAAAGACAAAATTCAAAATGTGAAAAAATACTAACCTAGGTTTGAAAAATAATTAAAACATATAGAAAATGAAGTATAACATTTATAGCTCTGAATCTAGCTTGGGACAGATTAGCAGGTTTTAACATGTTTTACATGACATGTCAAGTTGAATATCTTTCACAGCCCGACGTACTTCTTAGTTTTACTACATTTCGTAATCAGCGATGATCACTCTGCGATTTTTCAAAATGTTGCAAATTGTAAATTTTGATGAGGATTATTGCTTGAATATCGCTTATAGACTGGCTCCTTCTTGTATACGATTTTTATTTTATCCTCGATTGAAAATGCTTTTCGTTCTGCGAAACACATCAATTTCGTTTAAGTTATTTATTTATTTACTTTTATTTTATTTATTTATTTTCAGGATACAAATGATGATGGCGAAATGCATTCTCAGTCCAAAGCGGTCTTATGGAAGTGAAAAAAGTCCCTGGAGACAAAAAAGCAGGTGACATTAGAAGACGTATCTATGGTTGTTCTACTGTAGTATCTATTTTTCGATGGTTGTTTTGATGAGTGGGGTTTATGTAGTGAAACAATGGATTCGTTAAAATGGCGCGGAGAGTGGGGAAAGAGGAATACTGTTAATTGAATAATGTAGTTGAATTCCTGGAAAAGGTATTGATTGATTGAATTTTTTTTTATTATCGTTGCACTGAGTAGAAACACGAGGGCTATCGGCGAAGGACTTAATAATTGTGAATTTCGATCAAGTGACGAGGATGACACCTGTGTAGATATTTCCTTCTCCAAATTTCCAAAAAGAAGGACTTCGAACCTTGATCAGATTTAACATGCATAAGCCTTACTACACGGCGGGTCTTTAGTTGCATCAGAAATCGAACATACTACTCAACGAAAACAACGTAACCCGTGAATCCACGACCATGACTACTTTGCTATCGCGACCACTTTAGAAACGGAAGAGAGGATAGAAAGATTATGATTTTGAGAGGGAAATTTTAAATGCTTTCTTTCGAAATGCTGACAAATTATCAAATACATATGAGTAAAATTAGATTTGTTCTGTGGAAAAAAAAATTCTGTTCACAATAAGCAGACTTTCATTTTCTCAGGAGTTCACTATAAGCAGTCAAAATAACTTTAGTTAAATAGCAGTGCAGTTGGGATAAGAGAATAAGTTCACTATAACCGTGAGTTAACTAATATACAAAGTTCATTATAGTGAAGTTTAACAGTTTGTCTGTTCAAAAAAAATTTCTAGATATTTGGAGGTTATTTAACATTTCATAATATGATTTATTGGAGTTGAGTGTTGATGTAATATCGGACAATGCAGTCTTAACATTGTTTTCTGAGCATATGTTTATATCCCAACCGTTTTCTAAGAATTAAGTATTAAATCTTAGAGCTCTCCTCTCCCCAGCAATCAAATTAAAATTTTTAATACGTCATATTCTATTTCTCTCGGAAAACCGAGCTTTCTCCGCCCGAACGAAACCTCCCCCCTATCTGCATCTTGACTCAACATTCGTTTCCTTTCCATCGCCTCTTCTTTAGTGAAGAGCCTCTCCATTTGTATCTAAAGAAGCGTCAAGAGACCGGGAAAGCCAAACAACACAATGGGGAAGAATGAAAATACCGAGCGTGTCAATCAGGAGTGACGATAGCGATGAAGAGGCTTGGCGACACCCAAACTGACAGACGGAAGGCTTCCTGATGTCTTGGTGACATGCTCTTCACTTCCCGATAGCAGCTGCTGCTGGTTTCTGTGGAACCTCAATTCGACAGTCGCTGTTTCAAGTGCGAAGTTTTGATTGTTGGAAATGTTACAGAGTTTCCTGTCGTGTCAGATGACTTTTTTGTGATCGTTTTCCTATTTTTATGAGTGTTGTTTTTGATACAGTTTACATTCTCAGAAAAAGAAATAAAGCACCGGAGGTATACAATTTCCTGTCGATTAGGTTAAAGATTTATACCTGTTTTTACATTCTTTTTTGATGAAGTAAAATTTATGAAGTGGCTTTAGATGTAGGCCTAGTAAGTACTGAATAATTCTTCGCATGACAAAGCAATGTACAAAAAGGTAATGCAGTGTACAAAACGGAGATGCATTGTACAAATGAGAGAAATGATTTTTTTTTATTTAATATATATATAGCAGTAAGAATATTATACAAAATGTAAAAACGTTTAATTTACTCTAGACATTTTTAAAATTGTAATTTTTTAACATTGTACTCTTTTAACATTATATATGACGTCCAAGCAAAGTAATTTGCTACACTCGCAGTTGATAATTTATAGACGATTCTACGGATATTTCCCTACAATTACTTTTTACAATTTCATTTCTACATTTAATTCACTTAAAATATTTTTAAATTGCAATTTGTTTTAACACTGTACACACAGAGATATTTCTTTTAACATTATATATGCTATAAGAGCTATTTAACTCGCTGCATTCGGAGTTGAGCAGTATGAGTGATTCCACGGAGATATCCCTAAAATTAATTTTTACATTTAATTTTTTTTTATACAAAATGTTTTAAAAACTACACTTTTTTTTTTAAAAAAAATGTATACTCTGAATTACAATAGTATATATATAACATTACATGTAAGTTCACTTACAGTTCTAAGCAATTTAACAAGTTACATTTGGAGCTGAAATTCAAAGGTGATTACGTGGAAATTCTTTTACAATGTGTGGACTTTTATAGTTTCCTACGGTATATTCAATTTGATTTTACATCCAATGACCTTCTCCCCTTTTTGTTTTAGCTAGTGGATGACCAACGAGTTACTGTTTGTGCTTTTTTTTTCTATTAGTCAGTCTTCTTGTTTCAAAGCTTGTATAAAATTTCAAAAACTTGGAACATGAATGGGATATTTTGCTTACGTTGCTTCGTTATTCGTAGTTCAAAGGGGTATCGTAAGGTTTTAATTATCAGGAAGAAACAACCGAGATATCTGGATAACATTTATATACATATTAATTGATCCTTATGTATATATGTTGAAATTAGAGCTTTGATGCTGATTTGTTTGGTTTCAGAAAGCCGCAGAGTGAAGTAATCCGCAATTATCGTAAAGTTTTAATTATTATCCCGAGGCATTATAAAATTTTAATAATTGCTAAAATAATCAAGATAGAAACTTATTTTTTTTTTATCTATTATTCTTTTGAATTCTGTACATAGTCACCTCCAAAGTTAAATTTCTCCTACTGTTTATAGATCTTTCGAAAGCAGTCATTATGGAATCTAGCAGATCGAACTTAATCTTTTCCATACTCCATGCTACTTCAATCTGCGGCTTCTTGAAATCAAACAAATCAACATGAATAGCTGTAATATACAACTTTACGTACATAAAGATCAATAAATATGCGGAATAAATTTTATTGAAATATCTCGGTTATTTCTCTGTAAGAATGGAAACTTTACAATGACATCTCTACGTAGGAGCTCTACCAGAACATTTGTTTTGGCGATGGAGCCAACATTTTCAAGTTGTTTTTCTCCACATTGGCATTCCTTGCTTTTGAGTCCTCATCAGCATTTTATGTCCTCTTTTATTCTCAACAAATTCTGATGGCCTTTCCTCACCTTTAAAATTGTATTTTAAAACTAAACTATTGAATACTTCAGTGGCATTCAATGCGCGAACTATCCGAGTGTTTATCACGCGCTGTTTTTTATACTAGCTACGGGATGTCATCAGCCAGAGCTAATATCGATGTGCTAAACAATTTTTTTTTTCACTTTGTATATTTCATTACGCTATATTGTGCACTGAATTAACCTGTTCTGGATCGCCCTCACTAAGCTGTTCCAGATTCGTGTTCTATGCTTAATTTTGAGATTTTTTTGTTTGATTTCGATCGTATTTTTTTTTAAAATTTATAACAATTGTTAATTGTTTGCTATTGATCTCCCTAACATGCCCCGTAGTAGTTTGAAGAGTTAAAGGTATAACCATATATTTCCGTGCATAAAGCGAAAATTGCTGAAATATTTTCCAAGTTAAATTACATGCGGCTTATATATGGATCTCTTAACTCGTAATGATCGATTAATTGATTGAATGGTTATTTATTAACGTTGCTAGTTCTTAAAAAACGTAAGTACTTTTCCGTTAGCTGCGCACAAGTGATAAATCGCCAATTGCAGCACGCTTTTATTTTCTTACTTTATATACATTGCAATGATGAGGAAAATAATTCTAAAGGAAATGATCCTAATTCTTATGAAATTGAGTTGTTTAATTTTCCAAAGGGCTTATGTTATTGGTTTGCTGAGGCATCGAGAAATCGAAGAAACTGCTGTTGGCGAAATTTGTACCTGATTAACGAGAAAGTACTAAAACGTAAATTAGAAGTGATAATAGAGTGCCGTAGATAATCAGCACGTGAAAGTAACAATAGGAGAGGAATATTATTTTAATCTTCTAGCTTCCATTTTGAATGTTTTTAATGTAAACTTTAAGTAACAAGAGGGGAAAAAAAGTCACATGAATACCTTAAAGTTCACGTCAGAATCAAGGGAGTCGAATGATTTCAATTCAATTTCATTCAATGAAATATCTGGATGCATTTAATCATCATTTGCAATGCTTTCCATGCTAGGATACATGTACTCTTCATACACATAACCGTTGCTGCCATCCGTACAGTTACCAATCCTGCACTTTCTAAAAACTCGGTATGTAAATAGGATTGGAGGATAAATTTTTGAAAAGTAAAGAAAAGCATCACTAGGCTTTGACACGGATCGACTTACATTCTAAAATATACGGTAAAAAGATAGAAATAATAACTTAACATGGCAACTATATTCCGGTTTCGAATCTCACCGCGCAGTTTGTTTTGGAGAAATCTACCAATTATACCATTCTTAAAAACAAAGAAGTAATAAAGGGAACTGATGTTGCGGAAGAAATGATTTTTTTAATGAAGAAAATGTCTTAAATTGTGCTAGTATGGATAAGTGAAAATGAGTTTTCTAGTGATAGTTTTAATGAGACAATATAATGTACGAAAATACTGAAACGGGTTCTCACGAGCATTTCCCTTTAAATTACCTCATTATGATGTTTGATGTAAGAACCTCAACTAGTGAAAGAACATTGATGAATGTTAATGAGCTTTATTGCATGAGAGAGGTAGTGAATAAGAATGTTAGTGAGAGAAAGTACTAGTTTATGGCGCAAGAGCCAGATTTGGTTATGCTACGCTCAACTAAGTGTAACTGCGATCTAGACTAAAGAAAGACGGAAGAAAAAGGAGAAATTGGTTGGTGAGAAGAAAGGTCAAAAAAAAAAAAGAGAAAGATCGCTAGGTTATCCGCCCTTGTTTACAAAAAACGGTAAATCCTATAGAAAATAAAAATATAGCTTGGTTACCTCAGGGTTATGACTCTCGTACCTATCTGGAAAAGTAAGCTTCTGAGGGTGTAGGGAAAAGGAAATAGAGGAATTAGAGAGATTCATAGGAGTAGTATATTGGTTCGAGCAACTGTATGGAAATATGTTGAGCATAAGATGACTCGGATCCCGGTCCAAGAGATCTATTTGGATAGTATCCAGTTAATCCAAGACTATGGATTAGAATTACAAAGATATGAAGAATTATTCGATATAATATTTAGTTAAGATCACGATCATATAACCATTCTCCACATTATTAATTTATTTTGATATCACTGATTCAACGTCTGAATAAATTCGTTAAATATTTTTGACGGGTTAGTTTTGAATAACTATTTTTCTTGATTACAATGAGGACAAATTACAAAGGTTACAAAATTGAACAATGATTAGACAGCGCAAGCACCAAGTATAAACAAATATCCAGAACAAAGCTAAAATACATTATCGATCAATCATTATGTGTTTATTTTTGTATCAGTTCTTTATAATAAAGCATGTTGTCCTGTAGTGTAAAAATTACTTAGTTCCTGACCTTGAACGTATTAATTATATTTTCTATAATTTAAATGGGAAAATTAATTCTCGGTTTGAGAGCATTTCGACTTGTGAACCGAATCTCGGAGAGAAAAATTATTGCATTAAGAGAACTGGTTTCTTTTTATTATAGAGCAGCTTTATAATAGCCTAGTAATTATAGTAATGAACTTGCAACTTACATTGTTTCTATCTAGTTATGAGTTTGATCCCTATTGCCACTAAATACTCGTCAAGATGCGGAGTTGATGCATGTTCAATATGTGAAGGGTCCAAAATAATCCCCCAGGATGGTGTGGAAGTTTGGAGAGGGAAATGACAGCTTAGGTGTCATTCTCGTCACTCGACCGAGGTTCAAAATTACGATTTTTGTTATCAATAGCCCTCGTGTCGCTTCTCAGTACGACATTAATTAACAATTAATCGATCTAAGCCGTTTTTAAAGGAAGCTTTTTCAGTCTTTCTCTCAAAAATTGAGCAAAAGTAATTCAATAAATACCCAACACAGCACAATTATTAGTAAAGTTTGTCTCCCCCTCCCATCAAGAAATAGAAAATAGTTTCACATATACAATAGGAGCTATCTGTAATCCGGCACGTTTGAGACCACAGTAATGCTGGATAAGTGATTTTGCCAGATGACCGAGCATCAACGTGGTTTCAACGGAGATATCAAAGAAAAATTATCCTGGCTTAAAGTTAAAAATATTAAATATATTTAATGTGTTTACGCACATTTTGAGCCTGTGCAGACGATATAAATATCCGGCGAACATATATATTTCATCTTATTTTAGCAACTTCTAAATTAAATTCATACATTTAACATTAATTTATTTGAATACCCTTACATTGAACACACACACGGCGCAAAAGGAAAATGAATTACAATACAATGACAATTAAAACGAGTTGGGACAAGTTTCTCTAGTCACGTGATTGTGCTTAGCATCTTTATTCGCACTTGATGAACACGTAGCAGCTGTAGTGGTCATGGTCGCAGATTCACGACCGGCAGTTTTCATCGAGTCGCGGGTTCATGCCTTGATGAAACTAGACCCATCCTGTAGGAGCTGATGCACGTTGAATTTGTCGAGGCTCAAAGTCCTCCCGTAAGCATGGTGTGGTAGTTAGAAGAGGGAGGTGCCAGCTCAGGTGTTGCCTTCGTCACTTGACCAAGGTTCAAAATGACGAGGACCGTCGCCAATAGCCCTCGTGCTGCTTCTGATGCGACGTTAATAAAACCAATCAGTCACTTGATGAACACTTGCTGGGCTTCGAGAACACACATTTTACCGTACAGTACATACGTAGTATAAGATTGAGAAAGCGTCGTACGTAACCCGATAGAAAACAAGAAACATAGCTCTGAAATGAAACTTTACAGATACGACATACATTAGGACAGTGGTATTTAACCTTTTACAATTTGGGAGAATCCTTTGAGCTTACCATTTTCCTGAAGGAACCCTTTGATTCAAGACTAGACAAAAATAGAGTATCAAAATTTCTTCATCCTACTCAAGTGTACAAAATTATTATTGTATCTTTATTTTATCACAATGCAAACTTTTTAATAAGACAATGAATAGAAAGGTAGCTGATGGCGTTTTTGTGGTTTTCTTAAATATATACTATGAATAATAAACAAAAGCATCAGTATTTTAAATTATAACAATTTAGTAAAAAGAAAAAAAAATTGTTGACTTGGTTGTGATTGTTTTTTTATTGCAAAACACTTTTATGTCTGAAATAATAGTTGAATTCCGCAACCTAATGTCATCTTCTGCATCCAATCTGTTTCTGTATTTTATTTTTGTCGCAGCGTAAAAAGAGAAAGATTTTTCGCATACATAGGTTGAAACAAATGACATTAGATGTTTCACAGAACTTTTGGCAATTTCAGGATGTTCTTTTCTAATGTCAATCCAAAAATGCATAATATCAATTTAACTAATTTTTAGTTTCAGCTGAGTGTCGGTTGATATATCAGTTTGAGATGTACTGACTGAGCCAAAGAACGGAGACTAATAAGTGACCTAATGTGCCTCGATTAATGTATTTGAAGCACGAGACTTTTACGAAATCTTAGCTTTTATTTTATCTATAAAATATTTATTTTTACAAGCAAACTGCCTTTGAGAATTCAAACTTTTATAAAAATTAAAATTTTACTAAAATTTTGGAGTTTTGATTAAGCAAACTGTGATCATTTGCGGACACCCCTGTCAAAGTTCCAGGGAACTCAGATTGAAGATCTCTGCTCTAGGCGAAAATGGGAGTAGAGTTGCATCACGACCTGCGGTTAGGAACAACATACTACTAAACCACACAAAAATACCAGAAAGTAAACGGTTGTATTAGTGCTGTATTGTAGATTGTTCCGAATAATCGAATTTGGGATTAAAGTGAGGTTACTGTACAAGTATTAAATTTCATGGACTTACATAAATTTAACAAAAAAAATAAATTTTTATATCAACACATTTTTTTACGAAATATTCTTTTAAGTTTTCAGAGGAAATATAGTTTCACACATCACTTTATTTGACAAAAAAAAAAAAAAAAAAAAAAAAATTGTAAGATAAGACAAGGAATGACATCAACAGAAAAAAGGTATTACAAGGTATTCCTTGGTTTCGAATAATATTAAATGACTTTCATTTATGTGTGTGTGTGTTTATTTTATTTATTATATTCATCCATTAAAATTAACTGAACGTTTAATTACTTTGTGTGAAAAAATTTTCCTTTCTTTTTTCTTCTATAAAGATTTTATATTGCAGTAATTACATATAGTACAAAATATTAAAAAATGAACCTCATAAAATGTCACTTCATTAAATATTTATGAGGTGGACCCTTTAAGAGTATTAAACACATCCTTAAGGTCATTTGTGTCCTTATCCCTATCTCTTCAGCTTTTTATGCAATCTTTTATCTATTATTTCTTTTTTTTAAGTCTATATTTTTATCATTTTCCCCCCAACAGACTTCCCAAAAACAACCTCATTTCTCCCAAAACCAAAATAAGCAGCCAGTCTCTGACAAGAAAGAATCTCTACGTGTCTCTTTCTTCAAGTAACATTTCCAGGAAAGAAAAATCAATAGATAAATACACACACCACCCCCACCAACGCTTGTTTATCGGCCTAAAAAAAGCACTGCCCTCCCCCGCCCTCCGAAGGAATTTGGGGTGTGACATAAACTTGCCTGTTTCCCCAGTAACTCAATCGCTCCCGTCTATCCAAATTTTTATCGAGTTTTGTACGTGGTCAATCATAGGTCCTCCTCCCATGCGTATTTACACAGCTGTCTTGTTTTAAAGACCGGTGTATCGTTGAGGCAGTGACTCTATCTTTTTAGAAAGGATATACAGTAAAGCTACAGCGATGATTGGAAAATCGGGGATTTTTCGTCGAGATTTAAGAGGGGACCACCTTTTTGTGTTTGCGTACTGTCTTACGCACGCAAGAACAAGACGAATGCTTAGAAAGTGAAAGAGCAGGGATCGAAGTCTGTACTTTTTGGAAATAAAATGTTTATTAAGATGAGTGACGCACACAGAAAAATTGTCAATAATGAAAGAAACGTCTGAAAAAAACTGGGGCTTTGATTAATTGTTTATTAACGTCACACACTCAGAAGCAACATGCTAAATCTATTGTGAGGGCAAAAAAGAAGGATCTCATCATATTGAATCTCGGTCAAGTGGCGAGGACGACACTTCAGCTGTCATCTCACTCTCCAAACTTCCACACCACGCCAACGGAAGTACATGAGACCTCTATCCGAATTAACGGGCATCAACCCCGCTACTCAGCGAATCTTGAGTGGCATCAGGACTCGAATCCAAAACTCGACGTGGAAACAGTGCCTGTTGCGAGTTCGGGACCATGACCATTAGGCTACCGCAGCCACTACAGAACTGGGGGGGGGGGATGCTTTAAAGTATGATTTAAAAGTTGTTTCTAAAGAACTGGTAAGAAATGAACTAAAATATATTGAAGAGCTTGGAAAACATTCCCTAATTTGTTTCAAAATTACTTGAAAATAACTTGCATATATATAAAATTATAAATTACAAATAATAATACAGAAACAAAATTATAAAATAACCGAGTTCGAACCTTGATGTCACTAGAGACCCAATTCATAACGAGCATCAGCCCGTTAAATATGTAGTGACTCCAAATTTTCACGTTGGTGTGGTGAAAAACTTGGAGAGGGGGTGCCAGCTCAGGTATTATCCTCTCCACTCGACTGAGGTTCGAAATTACGAGGTTCATTACAAATAGTTCTCGATTTACATTTAAGTGCGACGTTAATAAATAATCATTCAATAAAGTTCATTCTCTCACTCAGATTAAAAACTCTTTATTATTAATATCTTATCATGATTTAATAATTGTATTTTATAAGGTTTGGTGTTGTTAATGTCGTACTGGCGCCCCATATGACTATTGGGAATGGACCAAGAAATTATAAGCCACAATCAGAAGAAAATTAAATAATTGTTTATTAACGTCACGCTCTCTTAGAAGCAACACGAGGGCTATTGACGACGGACCTCGTTATTTTAGTCTCGGTCAAATGGTGAGGATGACACCTGTCTCCAAACTTGCACACCACGACAATGGGATGACTTGGGACCTCAACCAAATTTAAAGGGCGATACCCCCCCCCCTATATGGTTGGTTTTAAGTTGAACCTATAAATTAACGGTAATAACGCCGGATGTCTAAGACTACTAGGTTGCCGTAGCCATAGATAATTAACGGAGCTTAGAAGCATTTTTAAAAATCAGTGGAATAAACATACGAGGATAGTTCAAAAAGCACCCATGTTAGGAAGGGAGTAACCCACAATAGTAATGTCCAATGAGCGTTTTTCCTTTTTCGAACAGCTCCATGAATATGATGCCCTTCGTCGTCGTAACTCCTTCGGCCGATGAAATCGTCTTCACCTTCTTTGGAGCAAATTCGACGTAAGTAACCTATTGTGTTTAATTGTTGTTTGGTTTCCTTTGTATAGTGATGAGCCGAAGTCACATCGACGATGACAACTCGACACATAATGACGACTACAACTACGACAGCAATCAAAACTAACATATGAACCATTATCTATTTTGTTTTGGCGTTACCCAACAGGTGGCAGCAGGTAATGGTTTGCACTATTAGCCACATCATCTCCATCTGTAGTCAAAAATATGTACTTTTTGAACTCCCCATCTCAATGGTAAATCTACAATTATTGAGACCGAGAATGGAAATCTCCTTGGGACCACCCTTCTTGGAATGATAATTATAAATGTTAATTATATCAATATTTATTTAATTCAAATTAGATAGCTAAAATGATTTAGGAAAAAATTAGTATTAAAATCAAAGAAAAACTACCTATATGTAGCTGACAACATATATATATATATATATATATATATATATATTTAAAAAATAATGACTTCTATTTTTGATGTTTAAAAAAACGTTTTAATACTTCCATTCATAAAAAGCTAAAACTGTTTTTCGTGAGTTATGACTCCTTTTAAAGCATCAGCGTTTCTAACTTATAAGCATAAACACACCCCATTTATACGTAATCATCTTCTAAGAATACAAAGGCCCTTTCTACATCCCAACATACAAATTCAAATACTTGAAAACTTAAGATTAATCTGAGTATGAATTTCAGATTATTATTCATTAACATTGTTATTAAAGTATTTATTAGCGATGATATTAAAGCATTCTTGGAGGATTCATTCACATTTCTAGAATATTCATTAATATTAATATTAAAATATTCATTAACATTAGTAATTTTAGTGTAGTCATTAATAATTATTAAATAAATAAATAATATTATTGGAGTACTATTATATTATTAGTTCTCGAATTTTTAAAAAAAAAATTAAATTTTTGTGAAACGCAGATAGATTTTTGAAACGAAATGTAAGTTTTTATGAGTACCTAAGGGGATGCTTTAAAAAAAAGACTTCGTTAGCTTTCACGTATAAGTAATCCTTTATAAATCAGCACCGTTTTTATTTAGATTGTAAAGATAACAGGGCTTTGTTTAAACTCATGAAAGCAGTCTTCATTTTAAAAAGGACTTCTTATCCTTAATCTTAATTTATATCAGCCTTACCTTAATCTTATTTATCTTAATTTATATCTTATCCTTAATTTATATCAGAAAAAAAATGGCTTTGATAATTTCATTTCAACATGTGTTTTTAATTTTTTTTTCAGTGCAATTCTTGAAAAAGTAGAATTATTCAAAATGTATATTAATTAGCGTAATGTAAGCATACTTCAGAGTCCCAGGCTCCTTAGAAGCAATTACTATCCCGAAAAGAAAATACTTTCTTCGAATTCCTTTAATGTATTTTTATTCGCACAAATAAAACATTCTGAAGTACAAAAACGTTGCCAATCTTAGCAACAAAAAGAATAGAAACAGACGATTATACCGTACAAATAAGCTATTTAATTAAATATTTAAATAAGAGCTATCAATAAATTTTTAAAGTTGACAATAATATTTCTTTCAGATATTAAAATAAAAACAGACGATACAATATTAAATTAAATATATCTTAAGAATATATAAATATACCTTAAGAAAACTAAATGTAATTATTATAATCGTTATGAATTATGATGTCAATCTTTTGAACCTAACACCATGTATCCTTTATTTTATGTCCCCGCATTTTTGTTGCCACCATTTTCTCAAAACAACAACATGTTAAAAAGTGTATTAATTTAATTAAAAAAAAACCGTATCAAGTCTGATCGGGTAAGTTACACGTGGTTACTCATCTCTTCTATGATTACTACACCTTTCTTAATCTGATCATTTCTGATACTCTTTTCCGGCTGAAAATGTTCAAAGGGGAACTGACAGGCTCGACAGACAAAGAAATTCAACAGTGACGGATACAGTGAGGGAAAAAATATATGTGACTGGGAAGAACTTTTGTAAATGACATGTCTGTGCGCGTCCGTGTGACATCACGGGGTTTGGCTTATGGATGGCAGCACAGCCCACCGTCCCATCAGTCCCACGCCCTCCCCCCATCAGTCTGAATCATCCACGTCACATTACCCATAAGCCCCCTGGATTGAAGCCCATCTGAGCCCCCTGGACGGAACAGCCATCTTGGAAGGATGGGGAGAACCACTTTTGTCGAGGATTCGCCAAGTTTGGCAACTTTTGATTTTTCCCATTCTTTTGTCGTCTGAGGAAATCGGATTTCGAGCAGGAAAAGAAAAAAAAAAAGGAAATTTTTTGCCTTTTCAGTGGCTTTCGGTTTATAATTAAAAATTCGAGCTTCAAAAACATTTTTGGTTTAAATAAATTAACTTTTTAATGTATATGCTTCTTATTTTTCCAAGCATATCTTTTTATTTTAAAAAAAATCGCATATTTTCCTTTTTATCACATTTTCTGATTTATTGAGGATTATTAAGTAAAACAATCTGTTATGCAATTATAAATAAAGACAATTTGAATTTCATCTTGTATCACAGGATGTTTCACGTCATGATCCGATGAAGAAAAAAATTCCATGTCCTTCCCCCTCCCCATCGTATCATACAAATACGGGAATGTCCTACAAAACAGAACTCTTTTGAAATATTTAGGAGTGATTCCAAATGGATTCGTGTTCATTAAAATTTTCTTTAACTTATTTTTAGTTCACATGTAGATGTCCAAAAGGGGTACAACTTTAATTAATAGAAGTAGCTTTCATAATAACAGAACACTTATGTAATTAAATTATTAATTAATGAAATTCATTTTTATAGCGTACATAATTTAACTGCGCATAGTACTTATTTACTTTGAGAGAAATTGCACCAAAATATATCTAATTTAATATTAGTATTTCACCGTGCAACAGTAATTAGTCTCTCTGGTGTACAAAACAAATTATATTCTACATTATTAATTATTTCATTAAATTATATATTAGTTCTTGATATATATCGATTTTATTTGTGAGTAGAACGCTGCGACGCTGGGCTATTCGAGATTTTCTCTTCATTAATCTCGGGGACTTTTTGGTAATTTGAATTGCATAAAATAACAATCTCTTCTCTATGAAAATATTAGGTAACTAAGAAGAAGATAGAAAGTAAAGGAACTGTGTAAATTAAGGAAAGTAGTAGATGAGTGAAATAGAATTTAAAGAAAAGAGAAAGGAGATTAAGGATAATGACAAGCAGATAGATAATTGTAGATTGGATTAAATCATCGTATTTAATCGTTTGGTTTAAGGCGACTCTTATTTAGAGTAATACGAATTGAGTCTGTGATAAGAAGTATGTGAATTGGGAACGAGTAATTTGGTAAGCTAAGACATTATTATTAGAATATAAACTAGAATTAACCGAGTTAAAATGGATTCGAGAGAGAGAGAGAGAGAGATCTCGGATATTATTTGTTAAGAGCTGATAAAATGCGTTGTCTTTCTCTTCGGTATCTTCAATTCGAGTGTTGAACTTATTGACTATTTAATTAGACTTTAGAATGGCTGTAGAGTTAAATAATGAAGGAAATACGTCACAGAAAAAAGTTAAATGTCTTCTTAATATGAAATTTAAAAAAATAGAGGGATCTTAGATTATGTTTGTATGTTTCCTAGGATACGTCACATTTAATGTACATATGAATTTATATATCGACATTTATATGTTCAAAACGCTACACATGCACTTGAGTAAAACTGCATATTTTTTTTTTCAATCGAGTTTAGTTTAGTTTTTATTAACGTCGCACTAGAAGCTACACGAGGACTATTGGCAAAGGACCACGTAATTTTGAACCTCAGTCACGTGATGAGGATGACATATGAGCTGGTACACCCTCATCTATCTTCCACATCACGTCAATAGGAGGACTTTGGGCTCCGACAGATTTAACGAACATCAGCCCCGGCTACACGGCGAGTATTGAATGGCATCAAGGCTCGAACCCGCGACTGAACGAAAACCACCGGCCACGATTCTGAAACCATGACCACTAGGCTATCGGAGCCACTTTTTTCAATCGAATAGTGTCGTTTGTATTAAAAGTTCAAACATTGCCTCATATATAAATCGTTTCTAATGTAATCTATTTGATGCCAATGCTTGGAAATTTTATTACAAAATTTAAGTAACTGCGTAGGAAAATCTTCTGACAGTAATATTAAGCGTAAAACATTCTAGAATTTCTTAGTGTATTTATGGATCAAGGAAATAAAACTTTAATATGAAATTATTGTTGCAGTAAAAATAAATTCTATCCCCTCTAATATAGAAGTGAGATTAGCGCTCACTGAAGACCGTTTTATGAGCTGTGATAGCAGCTCCTAAGAACTTGATAGGTTAAAAATTAAATCACAATGGACCGCAAGGCTCTATTAAGGAATGGTGAGGAAATCTGGTGAGTGTAGCGTAAGATCATGTACTGTCTTTTTCACTTGAGTCAAAATCAAAAAATCTGTCCCTAATAGTAATTTCCTATAGATTTGATATAGATGAATGTTGATTAATGTAAATATAGTGATATTTTGATACAAATTCAATTCGTTCTTGCGAACACGATTCGAATATTTTCCCGTTCTTTTTCTCGGAGAAAGTCCTTCCGTTTACAGATTCAGAAGCTTTGGGAATAATAAGAAATAAATTTATGAGCAATATTATTACAAATTTCTTTTTTTTGTATGAAATATTTGGTTTCACACGCTCTGCATAAAAATTATAGTTTGTTTGCTTTTTCTAATGACTGGTTTTGTATTACTTTTGATTAGAGTTATTTTACTTGCTTTCTTTTTATCTCTTAGATAAGGTCGCTTTACAGGATTATTTAACGATAACAGAGTGAGCTGTTTCTGAAATATTTTCTAAAATAATTATTTAAGCACTGCTAACCATTAAAATCATCCATATAGTGGTTGATTTTAGAATAGTTTCTACCACCTCCACGTGAGTCGTAAAACGCGACTAATGGGAGCCCAGTACTTAAGGGAATACTAGGTCCCTCATTTGAGAAGTGGGGAAATGGGCTAATCACCCATTCCTGATAAAACTTCTGATTACGGAAATTACATGAGATTTTATTGATTAGTACAATAAAACATCTTCCAACTTATTTCAGACCTAAAAAACGACTTTGGGAACGGATTGGACATATACTTAGAATGCCATCAAATGATAATGCAAGAATTGTGCAGACATGGACATCAAATGTAAAGAGAGGAAATTAAGGGGTCACATGACAACGCATGGCTAAAGGAGAGAGAAATTCATTCGGATGACGAAGTTGAGAAAGTGTTTGGAAGACAAACCTGGATAGGATTAAACAGCGTGTAGCAATTATGGCCTCTTGCACCAGTTGAGATTTAGGAGAATTGGTGATGAACCAATAAAATTGCTACATCACGATGGCTGCAAGCAACAAATATCAGACTGTTAGGATATGCAAATCACTAGCATTTCATCGCATTTGAGCTTAAATTATTAGGAGTAACACCATCTATAGGTCTATATAAAAGGGAAGAATATACCGCTGGGGTTTCTCATTCGGAATTCGCACTTGGACATTGGTTGGTTGCGCAAAAGTCATGTTATGCCTCTTATAGGAAGGATGAACATCTACCAGCACGCGTGGAGTTTTATAGTTGCAGGATCTTGGCCAACTGGATTAAGATTAATCATACCGCGATATTGTTGTTCGCATTTGTAGTGATTTAACAACTGTTATGCGACTGTACGGGTTCAGGAGAACAATACAGAATTTCAACAACTCCCGATATCTAGCGATCGAGAGGACAGACATGATGTGCATGTGGTTTTGAAGAATGGTACAAACACGTCACAGATCTTAAGTCAGAAATTTTATTCGTTTGCAGAACAAGCATCCGCACGGACAGTGTAGTGATGTCTGTAGCACACATTTCAATCACGGTAATAGTTATTGGGTTTCCAACTGAGGCTGAATCAGAAACAGACAGGCCTACAGCGCTGCGTTGAACGATGATCACAGACACAAAAGTGGCATTACGTCGTTTTCTTCAGAATTCTGAGTACAGCATTATGATAGAAGTATCCTTGAGGCAACTTGCGTTAATCGCCTTTCTGCGACTGCGTTGGCCTTCTTACAGTTAGACCGTCTTTAAGAAGATGAAACTACAAAAAATGATGTACTCGTAAATATCTTTTAAGTTCATTTTGACTGGTTTCCCATATTAAAGCTGTTATTCCATCGATAGTCGACAGATCAGCATAAATTTTGAACGCAATGTACCTCAAATCAGGAAGATACGGACATCAAGTCTTAAACTCCTCTTAAATTCAATAAAATATCTTCCTCCTATTACACTATAGTAAATGTATATATATATATATATATATATATTACATTACTCAACATGAACCATGGCGTTGTCCTTTTGAAGTTTGGGCAGCAACTGCCCAACGTTATCTTTATAGTAACAATACTGCCGCATTCTACAGCATCATCAAATAGTGTTATAGTACACAACATTCCAAGATACTTGCTCAAGGCATTAAACGGGACAAAAGCTGCTACCATATATATATATATATATATATATATATATGCCCATTATTTGTCTTTAATATAAACACCAGCACTATCCAACACTTCCTTCCAAAGTGTCTCCAGCGATGCAATCCCCTTGCAGTAAAACTCGGGGGGTTTGGATGTAAAGAAGTTTCTGAGTGCTTGGCGCAAGTCTGCTTCATAGGTGAAAACTTTTCCGCTAAGATGATTATCCAGGGAGCGGAAGAGGTGGTAATTGGATGGCGCAAGGTCAGGGGAGTAAGGAGGATAACACAAAGTTTCCCAATTAAATCTCTGTAGGGTGTCCCTGACCACCCGTGCGACATGAGGTCTGGCGTTATCATGAAAGAAGAGGGCATCTTTGCGATTCACCAGTGTTGGCTCCTTTTGTTGCAATACCTGTTGCTCTCGTTCCAATCTTTGCAAGTTGGTAGCAGCTCATAGTTAACCACTTGAAGACCTATCCACCAGACACAAAGCATGATTTTGCGTGGCTGCATAGGTAGTCTTGAGCAGTGAGGGACAGTTTCTTGAGGTGACAACTAATGTTTGGAACGCTTGGGAGTTTGTAAGTACTCAATCGAATATGGATGCAGTACGTAGCGAAAAAGAAACGATATACAGGTTGCCACTCGTTGTCTCGTGTTAACTTCCTACTGCGTGTGCGGAATTCGCTAGCTCATCCCTTACGTCTTACCTATAAGGTGCAGATGAAGTCATAATTGTTTCATCAGAAACGTTAAACTGTTTTGCAAGTTCACCACACGTTAGACTACTGTCCTCTTTCATGATCACCTGCAGGGCTTCATCCTCCAAGGAATGTGGTCATCACAAGGGACAAATCTCCCGACCGGAATTTTTGAAACTAATGCTTTGCAGTACGTTCATTCACAGCACCATTCTCAAACACTTGACATATTCGGCGACTTAATGCAGCTGCTTATAAGCCACTTTGAAGTCGTAAAGCCAACAACACCACACGAGATTCTTCCATTTGTCTTCGCTATTGTACGTAGCGTAAACTTCCAGAGTACCTAGCCTTGTGGGGTTTTGAACTTTTGAACTTGAATCAGTGCAAATTAAGCAGATTAGTTTCCAAAGGTCCCGTGTAATGGAAATAGCTGGGAAATTTCGAGGGAAATTGGTCGGTGGGAGCTTAGATTTAACGAAAAAAGGGAGCAGGATGGTCACGAGAATCTTGGTCTGTGATATGTGAAGGTCTGAGGAGAGCTTGCATTATGATTGGCTGCTACGGGAGGGTCACAGAAAATTTGAATTGTGATTGATCGGTGGACTTTCCCACTAGTTCGTCTATAGCTTAGCTGAAGAATCTTGAGAAATCTTACTTTTTTAGTCGAAAACTTAGTAATTTCCTTTAAGGTAGGGCAGATACAATAATAATAGTAAGCTTGTCTATCTTATATTCAATTTTTCTCCTCTTCTTACACTCTTCGAGTTCAGGAAAGGGTCTTAGCTTTCTTTCATGGCATCCAGGATACCAAAATTATTTTGGTCGTTTCTTGTTTATTCCGGGCGATTTCTTGATTTTGAAGTACCTGGAGTGGTTTTTTCTTGATTTTCCTGGGTATTTTTAAGTGGGTCGCAGATTACAGGAGAAGAAAAAAAAATGGCTGACTGGTTTGAATGTATATTTCTTCGAATTTTCCTTAGCGGGCTATTTCAAGCATAAAAATAGATAGCAGCATTTTGGTTTTGTCGTTGTTGAGTAACTTAATTAACTTGAAAACCCAAGCTTTCAATTTCTGTCTTGATTTCGTCTACATCAATGACGGAGGGAAGACCTTTTAAAATTACTTTAAGCGGCTTCGTTGATAGAGGATTGATTATATAGTAATCTATTTTATCTTCCTTGAGGTGGGAAGTGATCGCTCTGTGACTATCACTACAGTTAGGGTAAAGTTTAATGAAGTCGCGCGCAAGCACTGCTTCAGTATTAGGGGCTATTCTGTTAACTTCTTGCAAGATTAGGTTTTAATTTTGCGTCAAGCGCATCATTACGGGAGAATTTTACCTTCTTTTTCTTGTTTTGACGGGATACCTTGATTTTCATCTGTTTCTATAGCGAGGACATCAAAGGGATTTGATATGAGTAGTGTGAAGTTATTTTCTTTTCTTGGTTGCTTTGCGGTTTTTGTAAAAGATTGGAAACTTTCTTTTTCCGATACATTTATCTTTGTTCCAGGATTCATTGGGGGAAGGTGGGGGTTATCCGACTCTTCTGGACAGGGCGAAAATTTATTCAATCTTGGTATGTAATTAAGACTTTTGCATTGGTTTGGGCATTGAGTTTTATCAATTTCCTTTGCTAGGTTAATTTTCAATTCATAGAATTCTATTGCTTTGTCTTGATATTCTCGGAAGTTGGGATCCTTCCAATGAGTATTTTGCTTCAACTCTTTATAGTGGAAGAAGTATTTCCTTGCTTCCAAAATTTTTTTCTTTGCATCTCGTTTTAATCAAACATGAATCCTGGTCATTTAAATCTTCTTCTGTATCATCTCGTTCCATGTTTTCTGATTCATCAACCAGATTTTGTTCAAAACTGATTGAATCAATATGGTCGGTTTGTTCCGACTTTTTCTTCCATACCGCTTGATTGGTACGAGCCATGCTTAGTGTTCGAGTTACGAATGATTAAAATGTGCGGTGGACTTGCTTTTATAACGACTGATATTCCTACTCTCAACCGACCGGTATTTAAACTACGTAATACACTATTGTCATACTTATTTTCACTTCATTCAATGGTAAAGCAAAAATGGCAAGAAATTTATTGATTACCTTGTGTGTGCATATATATATATATATTAGTTTTCTTGTTACCGACTCTTCTTATCTAAAAATCATGAAAGTATAATATAATATAAAATACGAATCTTACAAAATATATATAAGAGTTATAGATACATTTTACTTACCTCTGAATTTGCGTTACTGTATTGTCGTTTCCATTTAGTAACGTATTAAAAGACTCAACAAAACATTTCATTTGGTGTTTCGAGTCTAAAAAGGAATGCAAAAAAAAAAAAAAAAAAAAAATTCTCTAAAAATTCGTATTTAAAGCATTCCTTATGTTGATGCGTTACTTTATATCAAATGAAACTTTTCCGAGTTTTAAAAACTAAAAATTTCTGATTTTTGACAGCAAATATCTTCAGAAAACTTGTGAAACTGAAAGTTGAGATCATTGTAAGAGATCATGAAAAATATAAGACTATCTCGAAGTCAGAACAATGAACTTGGAAGGAAGATTAAAAAAAAAAAAGTTCAATTTTACTAAAAGCACGAAACCTCATTCAACGAACTGAGAGCACAAATCCATCACTTGTAAATAAATCTATTCTATTTACAACTTGGAAAAAAAATATTACTCGCAAAAAGAAGAACATAAATCAATGCCACACAACATAGCAAACTGTAAAGTTTTCTCAGCAATAATAGCGAATCTTTTTTTTAAAGTATTTACTTTACAAAAAAATTTAAACATTTAAAAGTTATGTACTGACTCTCCTATACCATTCTGTTTGAATGGTGAAAAGTGCGGCTGAAAAAAAACCCGCAATAATCCTTTCTTAATCATAAATTACCTCGAAGAGTGCCTGTTCAAACATTGGTATAAATAAGTAAGGAAAAATAATACACATCTTAAATGAATTCGAAATGTCAGTACCCTACTTTTAGCTTCAAGCCCCCTCAAGCAGGGGATTAGCTACACTGAAAGGCACTAAAATAGCCCTGATAAGAAGATCTGGTTAGAGTTATTTGCTGTGTGTATGAGTTTTGAAAACAGAAAGCAATATAAGCAACCAGTCAAAGCTTTGTTTGTGTCTGCAGTGAAGCAAAATACAAGGATTCTATAAAGTAATATATCACAGTTTTTCTACTTTATGTAATTTATTTTTACGGGAAGTCACTAGATTAATTTATATTGATTTTAATTAAATTAGGGCTAACTTATAAGCTTAACAAGGAAATAATTACGGATAAATTTTATAAGTAAAATAATTATGTAATTAAATAAAAATTCTTTTTTAAATTCAATCAGTAAAAGGATATGGGTTTTATCTTAACCATCACTAATTCTGAACAAAACATGCTGCTTAAATTATGATATAAACTTTCCCTATCGTTTCATCTTCGTCGAGGCAGTTATGTGAGATTTTTCTTAGTTATCTTTTCGTATTTCAGTGAGAGGTTCGCTTAAAAAACCTCGGAATAAAATCAAAATTCATAGCTGTCCTCTTTCATGCAGCAGCTATCAAAGATAGGAATTAAAGCGCCTAATAACTGGTACGATAGGAGCTTCTTTCTGGATCGGTTGTCTAAAGCCCACATAACGTTTCCTGTTGTCGTAAAGAAATCCTGATCAAATCTGTCCCAAGCTCACCAAACCCAGAGTACCCATGCCATACAAAGGAAAACTGCTTTCCGCCAAAAACTATTTGCCTTTACTTCTTTACTTTAGGAATGATTACATTTTCTCAAACACACGAGAGATAAGGATTGTTCATTAACTTCGCACTGAGAAGGAATACGAAAGCTACAGGTGACGGACCTCTTAATTTTGAACATCGGTCAAGAGGACGATGTCTGAGATGGCACCTCCCTCTCCTAACTTCCACACCACGCCAACTGTTGGACTTGGGACCTAAGCAGGATTTAAAGTGCGTCAGCCCAGCTGCATGGTGGGTCTTGTGTCATCAGGACTCGAACCCATGACTTGATAAAAGCAACACCGGCTACGAATCCTCGACAAGACCAAGAGACTACCATGGCCAGCTCAAAAACAAGAAGTATTGATTGACAGTATACATTAAATTCTTTTTAGCTCCTAAATTCTCTCATACCATAGCGTTGAAAATTAAACACTGCCTCTATAGAATCATCTACATCTATTCAAGCCTTCTGTCACGATAAACCCGAAATGTAGTTTCAGTATAAATTAAATACATTTTTCAAATAAAATCATAGCATTTGCTTCAAAACAAATCAATTAAATCACTTACTTCATAACTTCGAAATGATACACAGATTTAATAGAACGGCAAGAGTTTCGTATTATTCACACACCAACAAAATATCACATAATACAAATAAACCCAGATAACAATGAGAAGTTCTTAACATGAAAGAAAACTCATCATAGTATTTTGGGTCTAATTTTAATTTATGACAGTAAATTATATTATAATCATATTATTCATTACTTTTATACATATGTATTTAATTGAAATATTGAAGTATCATCATTTAACAAATGATGCATTTTTACAATTTGCATTATTATACATTTAACATATAATAACTATGATTCTCAAAGAACTTTTCATAGAATGTATTATAAGCTTTTGTTATTATTTTAAAATTCTAATGTGTGTGTATATATATATGTATATATTATGAGGTCCGAGTGTGACATAACATAAAACAATATATATATATATTTATAACCTCTATGATTTATGAGGGTATATATATCCTCTATGATTTATGAGAGTGGTTCAAAAAATACCCGTTTTTGACACAGAGGGTTTTGATAAGGCAAATTGGTATCATCATTATGTGAACCATCTATTGAACGGCGCTACAATAAATTTAACACCAATTTTTGAGTTATTTTGGGTTTAGGAAGCCATTAGCAGCAAAATCAAAATTTGATTGCTGCCACATCGATTCATCACCGTTATTTTGCAACCATTTGCCACTGTCGTTGAGACATGGATTCATCATTATTCACCGGAAACAGAACAAACAATTTGCTGGCTTCTAGGGAATCTGCCCTAAAGAAAGCGAAGGTGGTCCCATCGGCCGAAAAGTTTTGGCAACGATTTTTTGGGATGTGAAGGACGTTTTTCTTATGTACTTTTCAAAAAAGGTGAAAATGATACGGGACAGTAATACAGTAAATTACCTCATCCTTAATACCCATTACAATTCACCAATTTCTAGTTCCGAACACAGGTACTTTTTGAACAATCATCGTACTCCGACAAAAGTATAATTTTTCTCTTACACAGATGGGATTTTCGTATATTTCGGATAATGTTCTTAATTTTTTAAAATTATATTATGAGTAGCTGCACCTTCCGAGTACTGTCCTTGAAAACACCATACTTCTAATAATCAATCGCTTCCTTCTGTTAGATTTAACTTAAAACCGTAGCGCCGAAGTAATTCAAATCCAATTCAGCCTCTGATTACTGTTCGCCATCCCATTCATCAATTGAGAACTTTTTTGGCGACAGTATCTTCTTCATTTCTTTCGCCAGATACTCAGAGAGAGCGCTCCTCCGTACAAGGCAACCCTGCGCGCGAGAGATCTGTCTCGGATTTGACGTTGCCATAGAAACCGATTCCAGAGCCTCCCGTTGGTCGGTTCCTGGCAATGATTTGTAGTCCTTTACTACTGTCTAAGCGCTTAACAGTGGACAAACTGAAATATTATTGCACGGATGCTTTTCGTATTTAAAAACTAAAAATTTTCCTCTTTTTTACTTCTTTAAAAAAAGTTCAAAGTTTTTACTTTTTATTACAACTTTCTCATATAAATAAAAATATATTCCTAGCCCGAAACGCATTCACTATTCAGATAAGAAAGAGAAGAGAAGGGGAAGAGGATGCTAAATATTTGGTGGATTTTCAGGAAAGGCTGATCTTTCAAGAAAGATTTAAAGGAAAAATCTCTCTAACATGGGTATTTATCGTGAAATATGTGTATTTTATGCAGTGAGTGAGAGCTCGGAGCTTTCACGGAACGATGAATGATAGCGCCTTCAATTTTCACTGTTATATCCGTAATGGTAATGCAATGCGTTTCTTGAGAAATGCTTTTAGGAAAGAATGCAGAATTGTTGGCTATGTGAAGTTATATCTTTTGAGTTTTTGAGTTAAGTACCTGTTCCATGTAGATTCTCCCTAGTTTTCTGCAAATATGTATATTAACACAAATGAAAAAAATACCAAAATTTAATACGTATAATTTGATATAAAAAGTTTCTTAATAATTAATATGCGTTACATACTGATCGCTCGAAATAATTTACAAGAAAATAGCGTGAACGAAAATAATGAAAAAAATTGAATGAGGAACTGTTATTTCAATAATTCCGAAGGAAAAAAATAACTTAAAAAGAAAGAAGGAGTGAATATGGAATGACGTAATAAAAAATGACACACACACAAATGAAGTAATAAAAAAAAGGAATATTTTTTCATGTATAATATTGCGATTGAAAAACTTCCATGGTACAGCCATTACAATTCCTTGTTTGTTTGTTTTTTTTTTTAAATCTAAGCAACGTTTACAATTTAGTAATATATACCCATAAATGTCTTGTTTTTTTTTTAAAAAAAATCCATTACAATAAATCAACAAACTACTTTTATTCTTATGTATAGTTAATTCATATGATATCAGTCAAAAAAGGAACTTTTCGAAAATTCAGTTAGGTAATAAGAAAAAAAGACTTTTTTATGCATAATACTGGATATAAAAATTTCCATAATACAGCAGCTGAAATTTTTTATTCATCTGAGCATTAATAATATTTTCGCATAAATGCTTTATTTTAGAAAAACTCCACCAAAATAAGAGAAACATATATTTTTGATCGTCAAATTTTTATTTTCATTTATCCTTAATTCATCTATCAGTATGAAAAATACTTTTATACTATTCAAATAAGTAATAGAAGAAACGAGCTTAGTCTCTGTAATTTATTGTTAATTTAAGAACTTTTTTTATAATTTAATAATATTTTCAAAGAAATGCTTTATTTAAAATAGTTCCTTTAAAATAAATGCAATGTATAATTTCGACCATCAAATTTTTATTTTCATTTATTATATGTCTTTTATATAATATCAGTAAAAAAAAGTACTTCTCTGCTGTTCAATTAAGTTATAGAAAGAACGAGAGTTTGTGTGTGTATATATATAATATTGCGATTGAAAATTTCCAAGATACAGCCGTTGCAATTTTTTTATTTAACAAAACAACTTTTACAATTTTTATATGTTCACATAAAAGTCTTTTTTTTAAAAAAAAAAAATTCCATGAAAATAAAAGCAACTTGTGATCATTAAATTTTTATTTTCATTTATCGTTGATGCATATGATGTCAGTCGAAAAAGCATTTTTCTAAAATTCTATTTCTGCTACGATGAAAATATTGAAAGAATTACAATAATGGTCTAAAATTCATTATTTCTTCTTACTAAATGCCTTATGCATTTATTTTTCTAGGGTATATCATTCTTAATTTTAATTTCACATAGAAACTCACAATTAAATTATTATCGATGGACTTTTTATAATATATTCTAATTTCACGAAGTGCAAAATTAAAGAATTATATTTCTCTCTTATTTGCCTACAAATTTGTTCGTAAAAATAAGAATACAAATGTGAAAAATCACAATTTAAGGCATTTTAACTTCATTTAAAGAATATAAAATTGAAAATTTTGATAAAATCGAATGTTTTTTTATTTAAGGAAGCATTATGAATATCTTTAATACTAAAATCTATTCGACTTTAAAATGTGAATTCATTAATAAGTCCAGCTAAATTTTGCATAATATGCTATACCAGAGAATAGTACCTTTTACAAAAACTACTGAAAGATCTGCGTATACGCTTAAATTATTAAAATGGGAAAATTGAATACCCTCTAAATATCCGCACCATTTGCATCATTTTTAACAAATATAATATTATAATTCTTTTATTTATCTAAATTTCTACTGTAGGAATTTTTCAAGAAAGCACACAAATAACAACTTCAAAACTGCTCAAAAGAGACAAAACTGTTCACAAAGAATAATTCAAAATAATTGGTACCTAAAACATTTAAAAATTGACCTTCATGAGCTTGAAACTGTACTATATTTTAGTTAACTTGGACCTTTGTATAGCGAAAAAAAGGATATCGCTTCTGAGATCCAAAATCGTATTTCACTGGCCGACTAAACGTTCTTTCCTCTATTTTTACTGAGGTTCCGTTTTCTCTCCAGAAAAATAAAGCTTCTTTTTAATAAAATTCTCGTTTGGCCGATACTAATGTATGGCTTGGAAACTTCACCTCTAACTAAAAATGGGGAATACAAAATTGCAGTTTTTGAGAAAAAGTTTCTCAGTACTATTCTCGATGGCATCCAAGAAAACGGCCTTTGGCGAAGACGTTTTAATTCTGAAATTTATAGAATTTTTAATGAGCCTGATATTATTAAATGCATTAAAATAAAACGAATGGGAAAAAATCGAACTTCTCGTGTTGTTAGAATGGATGAAAAAAATCCAGCAAAGAAGATTTTTGTTGCATAGCCCTTTACTAGTCGAAAAAGGAGAAGATCAAACCTATGGTAGTTTGATTCTGTTCAATCAGATATAGGGGCCGCGGTAGCCTAGTGGTTAAGGTCGTGGACTAGCGGCCGGCGGTTTTCGTTCAGTCGCGGGTTCGATCCTTGGCCGCCAAAGACCCGCCGTGTAGCCGGGGCTGATGCACGTTAAATCTGTTCGGGGCCCAAAGTCCACCCGTTGGTGTGGATGTTAGGAGAGGGGGGGTGCCAGCTCAGGTGTCGTCCTCGTCACTTGACCGTGGTTCAAAATTACGAGGTCCGTCGCCAATAGCCCTCGTGTTGCTTCTAGTGCGACGTTAATAAAAACTAAACTAAATCAATCAGATATAAAGTGATTGAAGAAAGGAACTGGCAGGGGACTAAGGCAAAAGGCAGACTATCTTGGAGGAATTTTCAAAAAAGGCCTAAGGGTACTCTGGACTGTTGGATCAAATATGATGATGAATGAATACTTTACCAATTTTTTACTGTCATCAGTATCATTGTAAAATTTAGATCTCGCTATTTTAAAAACTTCTGCAGATATCTCCCTCCAAATGAATTTTAAAGGGTCTATAAATCCATCAAAGACAGAACTGATACTTTAATCCGAATAAAATTTTCAACTCGAATTCAAAAATAAGTTCTGAAACTCATTTTATACTTTAGCCGAAATTACTTGCCTTAAAAGTTCTTGAAAGAATATCAAACTTCAATGAATTTTTCAATAAAATTGGCGCTGTTCTTGGAATTTTATTCTGACTGTTTTAAAAATAAAATAAGATTGATTTAGCAATATTTCATGCATAAATATGTGTTATTTTACATGAAAACAAGTACTTATTTTATTTAAAAAAAAAGCAGCAATGAGTAGAAAAATAAACCTTAATTGAGCATAAAAATATAGAAAATGAAGAGCGTGGAAATATTGTATCGGTAGAATATTTTGTAATTAAATATTCTTAAATGTTTTGGAAGGATTGAGAATAATTTTTGGGGAGAAGGGGAAGGGAGCTAATGTTGATCAGAGACCTTTAGATGTTAAGAAATTGAAAGATTTTATCGAATATATTTTATAGGAAAGTATTAAAGCCACACTTATAAAAATGAAACTCAAAAGAGAAAAAAATTAAGAAATCCCCTTAAAAATACATCAATGAAATGGGAAAAGAAATGCCCCCATATCTACAGAAATTAAACAATACATTAATTGAATTATATTTGTAATTTAGAAATAAAACTAAAATTATATAATTTTGAAGGTGTATCAACATGCACAAAGATATAATTGTGAATATTAAGTGTATTTTGGAAATAATATGTTTTCTAGAAAACTCTCCAAACAAATATGTTTAAGCCCCATTTCTTAAAATGATTTATTTTGCTGTCGCAAATAAATTTTAAAGTTTTTCAATTAATATAGTAACCTTCAACTAAGATATTTAAGAAAATTGAAATGAAAAAAAGAATTAATATCATAAATATCTATCTTCTGTCTTATCTATTTGAATATATATTTAACCGTGAAAAATTATTTAATTACAATTAAAAGTAAAATAAGACTATATTTTCTTCTAAAAAATATGTTTTATACTAATAATTTGATAATTTAAATGCAAATTATTTAAACAAAAAATTTCATGAAATCATCATAACTTATGAAACAGTGCAATTTTTTAAATATAATTTTAGGTGTAGAATTTATCACGTTTTTCTTTTATTTATTTATATTTTAGATAAATTTATTTACTTTATAATTAAGTATTTGCTTATACTTTCTATAGTTAACAAACAGCAATGATTGAAATTTTTATTTAACAACAATAATTTTTTGTTGAAACATGAAAATTTTTGTGCGTTCGCCTAATAATATATCAAATATACTAAAAACAATTTTGTATCGCTTTTTTTCTTTAAAGTACATATGAAAAACATATTACATACTAATAATCGTTATGTGACATTTATTATCTAATAATATGCTCCTTTGAAATATTACAAAGATTAATAACTTTATAAATGTAATTTATTTGTTGAAAATTACAGAAATATTTCATTAATAAATTACAAATAATCACAGAAAATTAAAGGTAAATTAAACAGATTTTATTCACTGGCAATTAAAACATTTTTTTAGATTTAATATAAAAAGATAAATTAATTATTCTTTTAAATTAGGCCATTTTCTTGGATTACTAGTGATTGTAAAGTATTGAAGTATTGAACTTTAAATGTTGGTCTCTCGAAAATACCTTAAATGTTGCACCATTTTACTGAGAAATTTTATACTTATAATCCTTGATAAATGAAGATTTTTATAAGAATTGATGACTCAAAAGTCTTAGTTTCTTTTGGCCTAATAGAAAATTTGATTCTGATTTTAACTGCGGCTCTTTCATCTGTATTGTAAATACCTTTTTTATATTTTCATATAAATATTACCTTTTGTTACTTTGCAATTATGAATTCATGAAAGATTCTAAAATTATATTAACTCTAATTAATTAATTATTATTAATTTATTTTCTGGTAATCACGAAGAAAAAATTGTATCATTCGGATTGTCCCATATAAGCCATTTATTAAGATTATTCTAAAGTATACTTAATTTTTTTTTTTATCTATTTTCAGTAATAAAGAATTCCTTTAAAATAATAATTTAATAAATGTTTTTTAACTTTAGCCTCAGTTTCAGTTGAGATCACAATTTATTAAAACAACTTGACCTCACCACTAGTTGCAAAATTACGATGTTCGTCACCAATTCCTATCATGTTGCTTTTTATTTCGACTTAAATAAACATATTGTAAAATATTATTTTCAATTAATCATTTAATAGAACAGTTTTGAAAATTTTCTATTCATGATACAATTTGAGAGTTATTTATAAACGTTGATTCTATTGAAAATACTTTTATACACATTTTAATAACGATTAATTCGTTTTAAATTTGAGGAAATTTCTGCATGACTAACTTAAATCATTACTTTTCCAATGCGTATGATTTTTTGGATAGACTCTCAAATTTAAGCAGTTGAGTTAGTTTATATTGAGTCAATAACGTATCAAATAGAGTTTTATAAGAGCTAAATATTTCTTCTAATAACTCAATCTGTTATTACTTTGTACTTTTTTTTAATATAAAACAGACTGTTTTTTAATAAAATTAATTTATTTTTAAAATAAAGAGAGTTGCGTATAGTTTCTGATGATATTTCTTCTACATATATATGTATGTGTGGAGACGGTAAAGTGTATTCTAAAGTAAGTATAATAAAATATGCAACAATTTCAAATAAACTTATATCTAAAACAAATTGAAAATAACTATAATGATAATTGTATTATAAGAATATTCCTTTGAAAATAACATCATGCAAAATACTCAAAAGTAAATCAAATGAAAAGATTTAATTTGAAAAATTAGTAATTTCTATCAAGACTTTTCTCTTGCTTTACATACTCAAAAGAGTATGTAAGGCAATTTTAAATAAGTTATCACAGGCTTCGGACTATCATGCGGGTTAAACAATGTTTCAGAAGACCCTAAGCATCTCCATAGCACTTACTTTATAAAAAATTAGTCCACTACTAATTACTTAAGATACAAAATAGAGAGTTCAATAAAAACTTTTCCAATATTTTTCATGAAAAATTACTTAAAGTAATGGAAATATATTAACAACAAAAATAACAGTAAATAACCATACCAAATGAAACCAGTGCATAAGTTAATAAATTACATAAATATTGCAAATATAAAACAAGCATTAACAATAAAAAAACATTATATAAATACAAATGATTTATAAAAAGATATATAATAAACTAAGTTGCAAATAATCTTAATAAATAAGCAAATCAGAAATAAATATTGAGTAACAAAAACATTGAAATGTTCAAAAAAAACGTAAGTAGACAAAAAGCAGTCAAAAACAAAGACAAAATAAGTTAAAACGCTGTTTCTGGCTTTAAACATTATATATATATATATATACATGCATGTACAAGGACACACACACACACACACACATATATATATATATATATATATATATAACTAAAAATTATATATCAGAAAAGTAGAAAAATAAACAAAATATAAACAAATTTGAAAATTTTTTAAATTCTTTTGGAAATGCAAAAGTCGAGAATAATATATTTAATATTGGAACAAGCTTTACACTGTTGAGGTGGGTTATTCTAGGATTATAGATCTAACTATCCCCATCAACAAAATATATCATTAAAAAGGATTATAACACCAAAAAATAGGAATTGGGAGGAAAATCTGTGAATTTAAATCCAAGAAATAAAGTTAAAAATATCGAAAAAGCGAAAAAATCTTTAACTAAGATTTTCTAAGTATAACACTCCTCGTGTATTAATATTACATTTACAAAGAAATGAAAACAAGGAATAACCTTTAATACAGTATATTTAAAATAGTGATTTGCATTTATATATATGTGTGTGTGTGTGTGTGTGTGTGTAAATGACCTATTTAAATATACCGCAGTAAATTACATTAATTTAATATATATGTTCAAAAGTACGCGTTTATGAATTATTGAAACAATTATTTTAAAACGGTTTATTTTTTTAGACTGTACATAGAAGCAGTTTTCGATCATCAGTTCACAAATTTTGAATTAGTTATTCGTTATAATTTAAAACGATAATTGTTGATACACCGATGTCATAACTTAACGAAAATATACTTTATTATTACTCAGGTAAAAACCCAAATTCTTTTAATAATATATATTTATACATTTCTACTTTTTATGCGAAAGGTTGCTTTTCCGAAAAATAGCTTTAACTTAAAAAAAACACGCCATCTTTTGGAAACACCAATATCTTCGCCACTGGTATCATGCGAATTCGACACAATTGCTGATTCGGAGCCAACGAACACCTTACCTCCTTAAATATAAAATAGAATCCATTATAAAAAAAGTACAATACACACAAATAAACAACCAACTCCGCGTACTGTACCAATCACCGGGAAAACATTATCTCTCCTCCCCGCAGCCCATCGTAGGTAGGACGGCAGCCGCAACTTCACATCCACCGGTAATCACCTTCCCCATCTTTTAACTCTACCCCCTCCTCATCCTCAGCTACGGTTGCGACTTAATTATAGAAAATCCAGGCAAAAGGCCTCTGCTAACTAATTAAAGGATCAGGACTTTTCGGGAAAAGGGCACTGTTTGATACCCCCTTAAAACCTCTGGAGACTGGTGACTGAAACAGAAAACGGGATATTTTCTGGGGGATTTAGGAAGGCCCTCCAAAACGCTGTTCATCATTAGGAAGGAGAGGAGAAAGAGCGAGAGAATATATTCTATTCTTTTTCCTATCCGTCTATCAGAAGGAAGATGGTTGGAGAGCGGAGGGAGGGGGAGCCCCACTGCATTTGTAAAAGTAACGTAGATTTGGACGGTGAGCCTTCGCCGTATATCATCGTCGCTATCGCCGCTAGATTTAGTTTCGGTTTGCCGTTGCTGCTTTGGCGTTTTTTTGCGGAGGTGGAGGGTTGTTGTTGTTTTTCCGAGAAAAAGTGGTGTCGTTTTAGGGGTTGAGTGATTTCTCGGTCGATGAGAAATTAGTTTTTTTTTCTTCCCATAATGGATTTGCTTAGTGGAATTGTATTAATTAGTGTTAGGAAGGTCACAGAGTGATTTTATAATGATTTTTTTTTTAAAGAGAAGGAGAAAAAAAAGGAATTGTGTTTTCTGAATTCTATTTTACAAGCATATTGTTATTGGACATAAAATTGTTTGCTGTTGATGGCTGTGTTTAATTGGACAGTATTCTTTGCTGTTGACACTTTTTTTAAAAAATAAATATATGTTAATATTTACAAAGGTGAATGTTTAGATAAGAATGTGTATTTTTGCATTTTAAAAGTTCAGACGGTTATAAACATTTAAATGTTATTTTAATGATCAGTCGCATTTATGAACAGCATCTCTTTATTTAGAAAAACTACTTGAAAATATTACGCATTTCATAACATTTGCAGTCTTTGATTCGAAATAAAACAAAGAATAAATTATAAAACTTCTTGAGTTATTTTACAAGAAAGAAAAATTGAACCATATTTTTTTTCTAAATTACGTGATTTTACAAATATTTAAAAATAACATTTCATTACCGTTATTTTCATGCAAGATTTTTGAATTTGAAAAGTTTCATAAAATTGGAAAAATGTCGATAAAAATTATAAATTCTATAAAATGTATCTGAAAAAAATAATAATTTTAATTTATACAAAGAACATTAATTTGAAGAAATTATATACTGAAAGTTTTTAAATTAACTGAAATCTATACAAAAAGAAATAAAGAAATTGTTAATGGAGGATTATTATGCGCAATAAATAAAATATTCTAAAAAATGCATGAATAATAGATTTTAACCTAAGTGAAACATACGCGTGCTTTTTTTTTTTTTAATCGAATAGCATTAATTTTTTTTAAAATTACGAAATTAAGATTCTCGTTTACCACCCATTTTGAATTTTTGAACGTTATGTTAATCCTATTAAATTTTCCTACTTACCATCTGAACACCTAAATTGCTGTATTTTTCTTTGAAAGCAAAATAAAGTAATAACCTAAAGAGTTTTAAAGATTTTAAAACTCCGCAGACGGGTCATTAAAACAAACATAAAAGTTCTAACAAAGATGGGGGAATCAAATGAAAACCTTCATTATTTTTTATTCTTTGAGAGGCATTTTATTACACTCAAATAAAGAAAGTACACAGAAGTTTTATAGAATTATTATTATGATCACGGAATCAACATGACAGGGAGACCGGAATCTTAAAACCAACTTTTAAAACTCATAAAATTGTACGTGAATTAAATTTATAAATTTCTCCAAATCATGTATTACTATAATAAAATGAATGATTTTTTTTAAAAATTTCTAACATTCTCTCAGAAGCTGAATTACAATTAATTTTCTGTGGTTGATTTTAAATAATATTTTACATTATTGCAAGATTTTTTTTTTACAAAATATCATTATTTACTCTATTCCAGAACTTGTATTTAAGTTGGCTCTTTTATCAACTTGGATTTGTTGGATTTTTTTCTTACTTGTTGGATTTTTTCTTGGATTTGTTGGATTCCTTTCAACTTAGTCGGATTTTTTTCCACAGCCCGAAAAAAAATCTTTTCTAAAATTTCATTAATATTTATTGCTTTTATCAAAAGTATTTCTGAGATAAAAAAAAAATCGCATTACACTGGCCAAGACTGTTCTTTGGGCTAAACTCTTTGCTGAGATCTCCCGTATTCTTTCCAGAAAAACAAAGTTTCTTTTCTATAAATATCTCATTAGGATGGTCTTAACATGTGAATCGGAAGCTTGACCTCTAACTGAAAATGGGGAATACAAAATTGCAGTTTTTGAGAGAAAGGCTCTCAGAAATATTCTCGGTGGCGCCAAAGAAAGGGATCTTTGGCGAAGACTTTTTAATTCTGAAATTTGTAGAGTATTTAATAAGCCTGATGTCATTAAATGCAATAAAGTGAAACGAATGAACTGGGCTTTTCGTATTGTTTGATTGGATGAGAAAAATCCAGTTAATATTTTTATAGCAAAGCCCTTTAGTAATCGTAAAAGAGGAAGACCAAAACTATGGTAGCTTGATTCTGTTGAATCGAATTTTAAGGTGTTTGGGGAGAGGAACTAAGGCAAAAAGCAGATTATTTTGAAAGAATCTTCAAAAGAAAGCCTTGGCCCACCCCGGGCTTTTGAGTCCAATATGATGATGATGATAACAAGGATATTGATGATTTAATTATTCCGAGTAACAGTAATGTAGTATAGTTAAACCTAAACTACTAGCCATTTTGATTTTTTGACCATAATGTTAATCCTATGGAATTTCTATTATCTTTCTCGTCCGCATATTTATTCTATTTAATCTATCTAAATGCAAAGAAGTGCCTTCAAAAAAGCAAAAAATAATAAAGGTTGTTGCAAAATTGTATTTTCTTCCAAAATTTTGAAAATATTTTAGAATATTTTTTTTAAAAATCGGAAGAAAAACGTAATTTCACAGAAACTTTCATTATTTTATGTTCTTTCGAATGCACTCCCCCCCCCTTTTATATAGATAAAATAGAAAAAATTTGGAAAATGCTCCATATGGAAATGGGACTCCAAATAGAAATTCCATATTATTAACATTACGTTAACAAAATCAAAAATTCCTGATGGATGGGAACCTTGAGTATTTAAATTGAGTAATCATAGTTGAGTACCCAATTTCAAGTGCACATTTTTGAATTCAAATAGATAAAACAGTGCATATTTGAAGAGGAAATAGAAATTCCATAGGATAAACATTATTTTCACACAATCAAAATGGCCGGTAAATAGAAGCTTTTAGAAATATTTCTCTATCGAAAACTGTTCATATAAAAACATTTTTTAAAAAAAATAGCTTAGCTCGAACATTCTATTTAATATGGGAATACCAAACACCATTAAAAAAATACAAACTCTGTTCTTCTAAGCGATACTGAAACTAAATTTTTATTAATGATATTTATTCAAAAAAGCAACACCAGAATGAATGCTCGGTGATTTTATCAAATAGTTTCTATGTTAATATCGTAAACTGAAATTTTGTAAAATCACATTTTCTTTTCTTAATTTAGCATTTTTAAAGTAAATTTGTTACTTTTTTTTTTCCAAATTCGAACTAATAAATATTCTCACTAGATCTTTCTAGCTCCTCCTGTAGCTACGATATCCGAATTCACCATGTTCAAACAAGAATCAAAAATATTTTCTTTAAACATCTTAATTTGTAGAACATTTTTATCGATTTACATTAAGAAACGCAATCGAACAAATCACAGAATTCATCAATTTTTCATCCGAGTAGCATCGGAACAAAACAAAAACGAAAGGGAAGGGGAAAAAAATCACTATTTATTCCATACAAAACCCCAGAAATTTATCGAATAATTTTCTTTTTTTTTTTTTTTTTTTTTTAAAAAAAAAGTAGCAACTCCTAAGTAGAAAAAGTAACGCAAAGATCGAAACCACTATCATTTCCAAAAGAAGAAGTAGAAGTGCCAGTAAAAGAAAAAAAAAATCGTTTGAAGTGTCTTTTTCTCGAGTATTACGTCGTTTCCAGAGGCGAGAAATTCCTACTTTACTTTTTTTTCATTTCTTTTACTTTTTTTCTGCTTTTACTTCAAATGACCACTTTTTTTTTATTTGGGTTCCACCGTTGTATCTATTTCCCAACGTGTGTGCGGGTGTACCGATAGTACTTTGATGTATAGCCATGGCAGATTATGGTGGCATTTCGCTTTGGCCTGCACATTGGTCAACGCCGATTGAAAGTTTACTCACGGAAGACATGAAACCGACGCACATTTATAGCTGCAGCAGGAGGACATCTATTTCTTCTTCGTCTTTATGATAGACCTGAATGGTTTTTTTTTTTTATAAATGGCTGTCGTGAAAAAAAAAATGCTCAGATTTTCGTTTTTGAAAAAATGAAGCGAACTTTGGAAATATATATTTAAAAAAATGTTATATTGGCAGATAAATCATAAACTAAAAGTGCTAGTGTTAGTTTAGTTTGATTAATGTTTCACAAATACTTATATACTAGTATTATGTCTAGCGGAAAGTCCTGTACATGTGTGATGTGATTATTTATTAACATCGCACTGAAAAGTTACACGAGGGACATTGATGATGGACCTCGTAATTTTGAATCTCGGTCAAGTGACGAGGTTAACACCTGAGCTGGCACATCCTCTTCCAAATTTTCCCGCCACGACAATGGGAGGACTTGGGACCTCGACAGACTGAAACTTCACAAGCCTCTCTGCACGACAGGTCTTTAATGACGTCAGGAATTGAAACGCTGGCAGTGAGACCACGACCAAGACCTCTAAGCTTAAAGGGTTGGTCAATAAATACTCCAGTGGAAGCTTTTGAATCAAGTGAGAAAAAATTGTTTAATCGAATCTTCACATGTACATCTCTGCTTTCTCGGAATAAAAACGGATCCAATGATTTCACTCTTCATGGCTCGTGATGAAAAGTGAAACTCCTACGAAAGCATCAAAATGAAAAGATCATACTGTGAAACCAGACAACCTGACCCTTCCAACTTTACACAGAGTTTGAACCTGTATAAAAGAATGCTGTGTATAGAGTGAGAAGTCCAAGGACCAATACATTTTGAGCTTTCGAAAAGCTTGAATCGGAGAGATACTGTCAGTAAATGGATGGTTTAAACAAAGCACACAAAGAAAAGAGGAAAAACAATATCAATACGAAGCACATCATACTGCATCATAGACCGTATATTTCTTTGGCAACTTGTAAAATTGCAGAGCTAGATGTGGAAGTTTTGTCGCCGCCACCAAATTCTCCAGACCTAGCTCCCTCCAATTATCACTGGTTTTTCTTTCTGCACAATTTTTATGAAGGAAAAAATAATCCAAAACTGATGCAGATATCAAACAAGCACTACTAAATCTTTTCGCCTCCAAAGGCAATATAGTTTAGTTTTTATTAAAGTCGCACAGGAAGCAAAACGAGGGCTATTGGCGACGACCTCGTAATTTTGAACCATGGTCAAGTGAAGAGAATGAAAACTCAGCCGGCACCACCTCTGTAAACTTCCCCACCATGATGCGGGCTAAAGATCTCTACCAAATTTAACGTGCATCAGCCCCAGTGAGTCTTCAGGGGCACCTGGACTCGAGCCCATGAACACCAACCGAGACGTCGTGATCATGATGACTAGGCTACCACGATCATATAAGGATGGGGAAGAAAAAGATAACATATCCTCATTTACCTAGCTTTGTATTTTGCATTTACCATGAACAGCGCAAAGAATAAGACTTATGGCTTTAACGCGTTGATTTTATTTCTATCCTTTCTCAAAGTGAAATTTTCTCAAAAAAAAATTGCTCTATTTATAATATCATGATTTAGTTCACTAGCGTATAGAGACACAATGCAGTGACGCAATTTATAATAGTTAAAAATTAGATTGTTAAACTAAATTATACTCTTGAGTTCACGATCTCTTTGTTCAAGCTTTCAAAATATAGTTATTAGTTGGAAAATTTAAGAATTACTGTATTATACAAGGTGATATTCAGATTAAAATTTGATTACCACTGCATCGAAATGTCACTGTCGATAAAATTTAGATTTATCAATGTATACTGGATTGGGTATCAAAACAATAAGTTGCATGGGTTGAATCTGCTCTAAAAATACTAAAATCGTCTCATCATTCTGAAAAATATATGGCTATGAAGAAAATAAAGCATTTTTAGATAATATCGCAATACGAGTACTTTTTATGTATTTGAATATTCAACTTAAATGAATTCATTGAAATAAATGGTGGCAATAAGAATTGTGCAATAATTTTTCCATCGTAAAGTATGTTGGGAATTGCAGGCAAGAATGTAAGTTCAGAACTTGTATCTTCTACAATAGAAAATTATTATAATTCAGTCGTCAATAATTTTATCAATCTGTTTCCGAGTACCTGATGTCTCTTTTCAGATTTACGATTTGTTCACCATTAAATTGTACTTCACTCTCAATATTATTCTTTTAGATGAACTACTGTTGCAAAATCGTTTGTATCACTCTCTAACCACAAAACTGTCATTAATTATTTTAATACTCGCCACTGCTTGGCTGTGGATTTGTAATTGCAATATTAAATTAGCTTTCTTTCTTTCTTGTTTGGATCATAGATCAGTAGCAGGAAGTTTAAATTTTTTATGCTGTTTTAAATTGAAAATTGATGCCTGAAATTTCATTACTTGGCGACAATTAGAATATAAAAGTCTCCTAGAATTTTCATCATTTACAATGAAATATAAGTTCAAACAGAAGACAAGGATATATTTAAAACTTCAACGGAATAGTTGAAAAGAACCGATGAGCTTCTTGCACCACCAGATTGTTTCTCAAGTCATTCCCATTCTGAATCGTTTCCCCAAGGAGTTGGTCCCACTCCGAATCATTTCCTCTGGAGTCAGTGCCATTCCAGGTCGTTCCCCCTAGAGTCGGTCTTCTTCCAAGCCATTTCTCCTAGTGTCATTCCTATTCCGAGCCGTTTCCCATCGAGTCGTTCCTATTCTGAGTCATTTCCTCTCGAGTCATTCTCATTCAGAGTCGTTTCCTCTCACTGCATTGGTAACGAAGAGAAATGATTCTGAATAGTTTGGATATTGGTTGTGGATCTCATACAGCCGCGAGATTAATATGCTTGCTGTTCATTAATAACTCCATTAATGTTGCCAATCATGTATTATTTCAGAAGGATGCAATTTTGAGCAGTTGTTGTAAATATTGCTATAAAGAAGTGTTCGCCAACGGTTCTGCACTCAAATCGATTTTTTTTCCATATATGTTTCTTGCTTTTGTGCTTGAAAGCATCACATGTAACAGTACATCCCTGTGTGTAGAAGAAACTTAGCGTATTCTATTCAGCTTTAACGTTTGCCCCTTCAGTTCTGAATTAGAACCTCCTTGACGCAGATTAACTGGGGCCTTAAGCCGTCCGGATCAATAAAGATTAAACCAAATAACTTACAAAATATGTCTAGATACTCAACAAAATACTATGTATAGAAAAAAAGAACATGTTTTTTGAAAAAAGACAATGCGAAATGGGGTGGAAAATTCCTTTGATTGATTGATCGTTAATTTTCATTGCACTTAAAAATAACACGAAAGCTATTGACTATGGACCTCATAATTTTGAGCCTCGGCGAAGTGACTAGGACGACACTTGCGCTAGCATCCGCCTTCCAAACTTCCACTTAGAGCCTCGATATATTAAACAAAAAGAGAATTCAAATCACTATCAATACTTGTAGGTCGTAAACTAAAAAAAAAGTATATAACGGTCTGAGCCAAACAAAAGAATAACATACTAAATAAAAATGAAAAATAAGCATTATGACGTCACAGTCATCAGTTATGGTACAAAACGGCTACAACCTTGCGCTCCAAATTAAGCGTTCTATTTCCGTTTATTAATAATGATTTTTTTTAATAGCTCTTCGAATTAAGCGACGTTCGATTTAATGGGATCAAGATAGTGAGGTTTTATTGTTTTATTAATAACTTTTGGATGAAGCAATAAAAAATTAAAACTTTGTAACAGTAAAAAGCTACTTTATTATTTGATATTTTTCTCAGATTTTCATTAATTGTACTAAAAAAGGCAGATTTTGATTGAGGTATGTGACTTATTTAGGGTTTAAATGTTCTAAATTTAGAGAGATAATTTTATCTGTTTCTATTAATACATCCCCCCCATAGAAAAAAAAATCACGATTAGCTTATATACACAGCACATACACACAGAAAAGAAAAGCTTACTTGTTTATCCAAAAATATACGCAAGAAAATTATAGAAAACAAAATTCAGAAATTAAATATTCTTAAAAACTCTTAAAATCACGCATCATTGACAAAAATTGCAACAAAAATTCTGTAAAATAATAATAACCCCAGCAAAAATTTCCACGAAAAAATTAAAATATCTAAAATAAAGTATTATAAAATATGAGGCGGGAAAAAACCCATAGAGGGAAAAAGGAGGAAAGTTTTATTAAAGTATTCATTCTTATTTAATTTAATTTATTTATTCAGTTAAACTCCGCGGCAGAAGGTGTACTGCATATGCAAATGGAAGTTGCATCGCCACCTGGGTTTTCCTTCACTTTCATTCCCCAATTCGTTTGCCAGAAATGTTTTAATTTATATTCGACGAATCATTCCTGTTCGACTTAACACAGGGGCTAACCATAAATTTCGTTCAGATTGGCTCGGAAGGAAATGTTTCCAAGAATAGATGCTATGGTGAAATGTTCGGGTCTTGTACGCTGAGAGCTAAGGGAGCCGAATCCATCGTTTTGTAAAATAATTTACGGTAACAGAATTTCCACTATCTTAAATTTTCTTGTTATTGAGTATGTAATGCGAAAGTAAAAGTACTAATTAATAATTTATGTAGAAGGTTTTTAACAAATGCTAACATGTTGTTTTGAGAAAGGGCATCGACAAAAATACGTGGGCATAAAATATGGAACACAGGTTGTTAGACTCAAAAGACACGTTATAGTTTATTATGATTATAACAATTAAATTTAGTTTGCTAAGGTATGCTTATAATGCTTATGTATATTTAATTCATTATTTTATCGTCAGCTTTTATTTTACTATCCGAACATAATATTTTTGGGTAATTTTTAATTTATCATTTGCTCTTATTTTAATATTTAATTCAATAATTGATTTTTATAGCAGAATTGTCTGTTTTTATTCTGTTTGTTATAGATATTGGCAACATTTTTGAGCTTTGGAATGTCTTGTTAGTGAAAATGAAAATGCATTAGAAATTTGGAGAAGGTCGTTCCTGTTCTTGATAATTATTGCTTCTGTGGAGCCTGGGGCTCGGAAGTACGTTAATTAATATTTATTCTCAATAATTCTACTTTTTCAAGAACTTAGCAGAAAAAAATAAGTTATCATATGTAAAATTGAAATTAGCAAAGGGGATTTCAAATTTTTTTGGGATTTTTATATATATATATTTCTCTTAGACCAATTTTTAAATCACTCTTTTTTTTTTTAAGAAATCTATTAGGAAACTAATTTTACTTGTCATCAAGTCTTTAATTTCTGAAGTTATATGCTTACGTTTTAAAATGAGTATTAAAATACTCAATGTTAAATTTAGGTGGTCGATGTGGAATTATTTGATTATATGGCGTTAAAATTAAATAACTAACAGTTCAGTTAGTACTCTACTACATAGAGGATGTTTATCTTTTGTCAAATTTTTGACTTAATATGTAGATTAAAGAGCAAAATGTCAATGCACATTAATTATTTACTGGTTAATGAGCTCATGAAAGATTACGATTTCTTAAATGGTATATGTCAATTCAAGTAGCAGCCATCAAAATATCAAGAAGGAATGAAAAAAAAATACACATAATAAAGGACCATTAACGCTACTTAGGCTTTAAAATTGTCATATTTAAGATATTAGAATACTGAGGTAATAAAATTTACGATTAAATAGCAGGAATTCTCAAATGTAATATTCTATACATGCATGTATGAAAATGCATTCATATACAAGTATATACCTATATTTATTCATATATATATATATATATACTATATATTAGGGATGGACATTATTTCACATAATAGGATTAATAATAATAGTATTACGTGTTTGGAACCTATTCCATCAGTAATGTATTCCATACGAAAACCTGTTAATTTTGTCACTTCTTATAATACTTATTTTACAACTTTTTTGACACTTTTAGAGTGATTTAAATTTGAAACTTTTTTTGTATTATAAAAGTATCGAGTTAGTGGAACATAATCCAGAATTAACGAAGTATTGGAATATAAGCCGAAAAATTGATTTAGTGTAATATATTTCATAAATAGTATATGATAACGTAGTATATTGAAAAAAAAATTGGATATAAGAACTCATATTCTGAATGTAATAGAAAGTAAGAGCATATATTCTAAAAGCAATAAAACATATAACGTGAAATTAATTGAATATTGGAACTATTACCAGACAGAAACTAATACGATGGAACCTATTACTTAAAAGCAACCGTTTAGCACATCTCTGCAATGTATACCTATCCAATCATATATGATACTCATACGAATTAAAATTATACATCTCATATATACTAGTAGATTAATTAAATATTTAAATTTTTTGAAAAAAAAAGTTTAATTTTAATTTTCCAATATTGGGATTTATTGAAAGACATTGCAAACTAAAATCTAGCCAAATCCTAGTGCGTAGCGTGTTTAAATCGTGATTTAACTCGCTAAACATTTTGAATTTTGTGCCGTTAGTACTATATCTTTGAGAAAAAAAATTCCAGAATTTAGAAAACAGCATTCAAGTACTGCTGGATACAGAAACAGACACCTTTCAGCATCGGTAATCAGGGTACATTTTACACGCAGTAACACGCGAGTCTGCTTTAAACACGGTTTTACTACATGTCTTTCAAAAAGCAAATGCTTGCGATATCATTCCCAAATATTATGGTGTAACAATTCTTTCTTTCTTTCTTTTTTTTTTCGGTAAAATTTTGATTAACCTTTTGTTTGGATGACGTCACGATATCCTGTTAAGAACAGATATTAATCCTACCTTTTTTTTCTATTTTCTGTATATGATTCACCAATTTATATATCAGAGAAAAGTGCAGTCCTTACATGATGTAGAAGTGCAGTCAACAATCGATAATGATTAGTCAGTAGTTGGGACAAGAACAGAGGAAGATGTTGTTAAAGATGTTCGAGAAGAGATGTCAAATGATGCGGGAAAGGAAGATGAACTAAAATAGACTCCAATCACACATTCTAAAGCTTTCAAAGCAATAGAGCTATTACCAAGTTATTTTGAGCTATAGGGATCTTGAATAACAACATTGCAAATAAGATCTGTCATGCAAGAGATTTAAGAAGAAACAAAATACCCCTATAAGTAAAAATTCAATAAGGATTGGTTAAAACAATAATCCTAATATTCTTTAAATATTTTTAGTGTTCTTTTATTGAAAATTTTTTGTAACGGGCAACTTTGATTTTCATATTGTAAAAATAGCATAGATTACCATACATTTATTTTTTCGGATGAATCAGTTTCACTGTAATCTAACGCAAATATTCGTTGCGCAGAAAATTCATATCGATACTGGAGCTTATATTATAGCTCAGTTTTAATTAAAACTGTAACTCGCGGTTCACTTAACCCGCGGCTTAATAACCATATACCCCCACTGCCGTGAGTTAATAAGAGTTCGATTGTACTGCTAAAATCTGCTAAAAAGTTTTATTACACAACCACGTTTCTGAAATAATCACTTGATGTAAATATTTTATAAATATAATCTAAACGAAAAAAACTCATGGATCAATAAAAAGAAGCACAATGCTCAATTTTTAACCATAAATCTAATGAAGCTATAATGAGAAGAAAAATAAGATTAAAATAGATAAGTTATATTGGGAAGGATTCTTGAAATGAAAGATAAGCTATAATTGGAAAAATTCTTGAAATGAAAGATAAGTTGTATTTCGAAAGATTTTTGAAATGAAAGATAAGTTATATTTTTAAAGATTCTTGGAATGAACTGATAATAGAACTCCAGATAATTTTTGGAGAAAAAAATAAAAATAGAAAGTTATTTTAAGAAACAACGGGCTTAATTTAATCCAGGATTATGGAGGCTACGACTTAAAGGGCCAGTAAAGCCTCCTTGACTACCAATTGCAACCTTCTGTTTTAATTCGAATTTTTTAAGAGGAAAAACCCTTTACTTTTTTTTAAAAAATCGTATCATAACTAATTATTAAATTTGTTGGATCAATAAAATAATTATTATGTACTGTATATTTTACTCAAAGTTTTAGTAAATCATAATAAACTATACTTTCATATTGTTTAACATCAAAATCTATTTAAGCGTGCTGTGTTTCTAGATGTTGCAATAATAAAATTAGAATGTTCGTTAATTTCTACTGTTTGACCGACACCCCTACCGTTTGAAATTGTTTTGGTTAAAACTGTTTAAAATTTGCTCTTGGAATAAATTATTGACAATTTATGTTAAAAATTAAACACTTCGTAATTATGTAATAATCAGATTTCAAAATCTTTTACATCACATTTGAAATTTTCTTAACATGTGCAAACATGTTGCAGTCTTCAGAAAAGGGTGTCAACAAAAAAGTGTGATCATGAAATAAAGAATACATGCTACTAGACTCAAAAGATTGGCATTATAATACATTATGATTATATTATAATTACATTTAATTTGTTTAAAGTATATTTGCATTACTAAGATATGCTTAATTTAATATTTCAATCTCTGCTTCTATTTTAATATCTGAACAGAATAATATTGTCTACTTTAATAGTTTATCTTCTGCTTTAATTTTTTTAATTTTTAATTTAATAATTGATTTTTATGGCAGAATCGTCTGTTTTTACTATTTTTGGTTTTAATATTGGCAACGTTTTTATACTTGAGAATTTTTTTCTTGTGAAAATAAAACTGTATTAGGAATTCGAAAAAGGTATTTTCTTTCCTTGATAGTGATTGCTTCTGGGGAACCTGGGATTTGGAAGTACCCTTATTTTACGTTAATAAATATTCATTTCGAATAATTTTACTTTTTCGAGAACTTAACAGAAAAAAATAGAAAAAACATTAGCTCGTGGTAAAATGAAATTAACAAAGCCAATTTAATCCCTCGTTTATTTTGAGGATGACTTATTTTCGTACGCACAAAACCTAGTAAGTTAAGCAGCTACATATGCTTAACTATGTTACTTCGTAATTAAATGAAAATTCACTGAACGATGTCCATCACAACCAAATACTTCTAATAGATATTTATCGCAACTTTAAAGTGTACAATAGACTTTAATCAGATTTTTCGCAGAAGCAATAAATATTCGTGGGAAATATATGTTCTATGTTGTTTCTGTTCTCTTAGATAACTAATAATTTAAAATGTGTTACAGTAAAAAATAAATAAATAAAACTTTACCCCGTTGTTTTAAAATGTAGTGTTAATTATCATAATAGATTGAATGGTAATCAACTTGTAATATTTTGAAGATAAAAGTTTTTCCGTGTTCGTAATATGCTTACATTTGTAACATGGGCTAATCGTGGAGCTTCCTATAACTAATACCAAAGATTTCCGTCTGATTTTATATCTCAGTTTCTAACATCTTTCTTATAAAACGAAAAAATATTATGAAAAATAAGTATACTTTAGAAATGGAATAAATATATATAATCAAAACGTATAAAAGCGACAGAGAATCGAACTGGCATAAGATAAAGATAACCGAAAGAATGCTAATGTGAAATGAGAGGGAGTTTTCGTGTCTACTTGATTTACTGAGACCAGAAAGCAACGCTTTTTGGTTGATTGGCTATTTGGTGGATTTACTAGCATCGTATTCCGGTAAGCGTATTCTTTGCTATATTATAGAAGTTGTTTGTTCTCGTGGCTAAGCACTTTGAACTAGTTGAGAGGACTCCCTTTGTCTGAGAAGTAAGAAAAACTCTATTTCGAATCATAATTGAATATTTTAATTACTTTATTTGAGCTTGAACTTAAGTTGAAGTTTAGTTTTATGGTTCGAGTAACATTTAAGATGATAGAAAAGAGCGGGTAATATAGGATTAAGTCGCAAATTGATTACACTTTTTCTGATATAATTTGATCTCCATTGTATATCATTCTATATGCTTTTAAAAGGTAATCACCTAGGTTCAAAATTCTGCCAAAAATTTCAGATTCTGATCCTAAGCAGACATGCGTTTACTTCCATCATTTTCAACCGATGGTGCCGAAATCCAGCTAAACAAAAATCCCCTCTCCACAAAATAAAATTCTCACTTCTCACCGCTTCTTCAATCTTTTACTCACCTCACCTATTAAAGTGACTTTAGCTCATTATAGTCGCAAGTCGAATCCGAAATCCCCGCTTTCAATCAACAAACACACACTCCTCCTTTAACCTGCAGATGGCACTGCCGTCAACACTACACCACCCATCTCGAAAGCAACGCCATCATCTGAGCATCAACTTATCATTATTGTAACACGCGCCGTGGCTGCAAAAAGGAAGAGGGGTGGGGGGCCGGACCACCCCTAGAAGATAGAAACCCATCTAACCTACACTAATCCAGGCAATCGGGAAACTACCGCCTGCGCCCGTTTTGCTCTCCTCTCTCCCCTCCTGCTCGCCCCGATCTTCTACCCTCCCCCAATTCCAATCTCGTTAGAAAAGCAGGTCACGAAAATGTCTCTATTCTTTTCTGTTGGGGGAAACAAAAAGAGCCCATCTACTTGCTAAGTGCGTAAGTGTATTATAAAGGATGGAAGGACATGTGATTGAGATTTTTATTTTATAGGGGTACTTAAAATTATTGGCAGCCAGGAAGATATGTATTAGAACCGTTCAACTTTGTCTGTGTGTGGAAAGTTCCCTTTTTTTTCTCCATTTCTTTTTAAGGAAAGTTTCGCCTTCATTGCCTTTTGTTTTGATAGAATTCTTCCGTGAAGCTTGTTTTATGTGAATTTGGAATAAATTTAATCGTCCGTTTTCGAATTCTTTCCAGACACGTTTTGTTTTGGTTATAACCTTCATTTACGCGGTGAATAAACTCCGTAGAAGTAAAATTTAATTGCGTCATTTTGTAGAGAACGATGGGCTCCGTTAATTTTGATTTGTTAATGAATCTTTCGAATGTTATTAGCTTCAATATGCTTTCATTGTATTCATTCATAAGTTATTTTTCGGGAAAAAAAAAGAAAGAAATCCCTCTCTTTTCTGAAATTTCGTTGGAAAAAAATAAATAAAAAATCATTCCGATTGTACTCCAAACGCAACATAAAATTTATATATGATTAAATATAACTCAATAAAGCATAATGTAAATTATTAACATTTTGTTGTTTTGAGAAAATAGCGTCAACAAAAATGCGTGAACATAAAATAAAGGATACAAGGTGTGAGGCTCAAAACATTTGCATTATAATACATTAATAGTTACCTTTAGTTTACTTTATGGTACATTTACATTGCTATGATATATTTAATTAAATATTTCATCCACTGCTGTTATTTTAATTTCCCAACAGAATATAATTATCTACTTTAATAATTTATCGTTTGCTCTTCATTTAATATTTATTTAATAACTGATTTTAATTGCATTGTCGTCTATTTTTAATCTTTACGTTGTTAACTTTTTTGTACTTTGGAATGTTTTGATTGTGAAAATAAAAATGCATCAGCAATCTGTAGAAAGCATTTTCTTTTCTTGACGGAGCCTTGGACTTGAAAGTACGCTTATTATTATTCATTTTGAATAATTCTACTTTTTCTAGAGCTTAACAAGGAAAAAAAAAAAAAAAACATTGGCACACGTTAAAATGAAATTAGCAAAACCGATTTCACTTCTTTTTTAAAAAAGCTGATTTTAGAATAGCTAAATTTTCGCCATTCGAAGTAAATTCAAACAATAGTATTAAATCAAATTAAACACTAACAAACTGTTCAATTTTTCTTGGAAAAACCCTCTAAGTAAAAATGTGGAAATAGGAAGATACATAAATAATCAAAAAACAGCTTATATTATAAACTGACTTTAATAAGAATTTACGTACATTTCATCAAACTTCTCACAACCCTACGAAGTGCAAAACAAGAGGTAAAAAATGTAATTTGAACAAAGAAAAAGCTAAATTTATCAAGTCGTAAGTTACACAGTCTAACCTGGTAGCGAGAAACATTTGAGGTCCACGGTTGCTAAACCGTGGGTTAAGTGAACCGTGATTTAGTAAAATAATATATTTTTTAAAATTATTATTATTATAATAATATTATATTAATAATTTAGTAATAATATTAAAAATTATTATTAAATTAAATAATTTAATGTAAGAATTAAGGTAAACAATGAAACGTCGAGAAATGGACAGTATTAAACTTTTCCGATATTAAAACTAAAGGAAACAATAAATTATTAAATTGAATATATTTAAGCTAAATGTAATGAAAATTAAAGTAAACGATAAATTATTAATTTGAATACTATATCAGCTGCATATAATTAAAATTAAAGCAAACGACAAGAAATTGAAAAGTGATCTGTAACGCCAAAACGCCCCAACCAAAACAATAGCCGATTAGGTGGCTAAAAAATTGAGCGATTATTTCAGTACCAACATCGATGCGAATTTTCTTCTTAACGAACAGTTGCGTTTAATTGTAGAGTAACTGGAATTTGAGAAAATAAATTTATGTTCCTGTATGATATTTTTACACTATGTAAGTCAATTCTCATAACAGAAAACTCACAAAACAATATTTAATTAAGGAACACTTAAAATATTTAAAGAATATATTAAAGAATAGACTAAATATGTATATAATTTTGAAATAATGGAAAGGAAAAAAAGTGCGTATGTGTGTTTGATTTTTAGAATATCTGACAGATCATGAAAATGTGATTTCAAATTTAAACTTAACAATTTTTGAAGATTTAATCTTTCATCTGCAAAAGACAACAATTTTTTTTTATTAAATTAAGACAATCAAAACCAAAAAAAAAAAAAAAAAAAAAATCTTGCTTTCATGCTCTTACTTCTTCCCTCACATGTTATAAAAGTTTTGTTAATTTATTTATGTCTGTCATTATAAATTTGTTAAATCATTCATTACGGATTCTCTTATCCTTTGTTTTTACTGTGAATTTTAATTTTTTTTCTAAAACATGTCATCTTAAAACTTCCAACTAACTGAAATTCTAAAGTTGGCTTAGATTAAAGTCTTATTTTTCTCAGATGAATCTAAATTTGAGTAAAGAGAGAAAAACTTTTTCTTATTATTCGTAAGATTTGAAAGTTTAAATTTCAAAAACATCTATACATAAAGAGAATGTTTTTACAAGGCATAAAAATTATACTTCAATTCGATGTCTAAAATGATTTCTAAATCAAGTTTAAAAGATGAATATAAACGCATAAAAGTAAAAAGGTCTTATGGTTTTATTTTTCTTCCATTTCAATAGTAACATAACTCAGCGCGTGAAAGGCGTTAAAAGATTATATAACACATTTAAAACTTCTTAATACTCATTGTCCTTCATAAGACTTTCATTTCAATATTTGACATTAAACTCTCGATTCAATAGAAGACACACTTCAGAAAAACCCGCCCGTCACTCAAACTCAAGATCGAATAAATATTCAGACATTAATCCATCCTTTCACGTTGAGTTACGCCATTTCATTTTTCACACGAATCTTTACAGTAGCACGGCTCAATCCGATCTGACATTTTGACACTTCAACACTTTACGCACGACCTGTAACGCTTTTTTCCCCGCTAGCCTCAAACATAAAAGTCTCGTTAGTTATCGCCAAAAAGGGATCTTGGCGATAACCCGGAGATAAAGCGACGCCAGCGTTGTTTCTTCTTTGGGGTAATTGGCAGCACTAACAACTGGAATGGCGATTCAAATTAAGATAACGGGCCGCGATTTGTTCTGTTTTCTTTTTAGCCACGCGACCCCCCGCGTGTAATCTGATATGGGAAAAGGGCTAAATAGCCCTTCCACGTGCTATGGGCGAGGAGGGAGAATGAATGGAAAAGGTTTAGTTGGCGACAATGATTAGCTGACAATAGTGGTGAAAGCAGGCGGAAAATTTGTTTAGATATAATCGATTTAATCTAATAAAAGGACGATTTAAAAGGAGAAGTATCTTTTTGTTTTTTTTTAAAGCTTAAGTAAACTTATCTTTTATTTCAGGGGAGGGAAAAAAAAGTTTCTTGCTATAAAAGGAAATGATCGAAAAATAATGTTCAGTAAAAAATACCTTTACAATAATTCATTGCTTATGTGATTTAATAAGTATTGGATCAAAAATATTCTATTTTAAATATATGTTGTTGCTTTTTGAATTTGTTAATTGTGATACACGAGAATAATTTCTTTTTGTAAGACTAATATTTAAAAAAGAGCATAACGCTCAGGTGCTCCAGTGTGATCCCGTCAACTAGAATATTTAAAAATATAATATTGTGATTTATATTCGTTTACTCTAAAATAGATGTCTCTTTACTACCAGACTGGGGACTAAAGTTGATCGGTGAAATATTAGATGGTGATGCATAAAGCAGTATAATATTTAATTATAAATCAGTATATAATATATATTTTATTTAAAAGAATTAAGAATGCCGTAACTTGCACTCCATCATCTCATCCTGTTATTCGTCACAATAACAGAGTTTCGAAGAGTTTTTCATCCTTCTTAAACAGTAATTGAATAAAAAAAATGTCTTGTTCCTAACGTAAAAGATTAAAGCCAATTGTTTTTAAAAGTTAGAAATAAAAATTCTTTAAAAGTCTGAAATAAGCAATACCTTCAGTAAAGTAGAGTTAATTTAATCAAATGCAGTTGAGTACCTGAGTTAAGCCTCTTCCATACACGAATGCACACGCTGCAAATTGGGGCAAAAGCGAAGGAAGATACGAGCATGCATGTGATATTAAATATTTCAAATATACTTCCCTAATTATATGCTCTCTAACATAAATGCCTATGCATTGTTGTATATAAGGTTGATTTAAAAGTAACTGTTTTCGACGAAAAATGGCGTCGTTGAAGAAAATTGATGTTAGCATTGTGTGCCATCATCTGTTAAATGACACTAAAATAAATGTGACACTGATTCATATCTTTGTTTTGATTGCGGCTGCGTCGAGTTGTCACCGTCGATGAGATCAGAATTCCTCATTTTGTTCTGGAAACTGAAAATAATCAAAACACTGAGTTGCTTTCAATAAATCTGTTGTGAAGAAGGTGAAAACGGGTCTTATCACCTGAGAAAATATGGCGAGGATTTTTTTGGATGCAAAAGGTGTCATACTTATGGACTTCTTTGAAAAAGAAAAACACAATCAATAAAATAATACAACGCTGAGTTATTCCATTTATAGGAAGGGGAGTTTTTGAACCGCTCTCGTATGAGTCGAGTAGTATACGTCCAGGTTAGAGGACGCTTACGTATCCATCTTTACTCGCCATATTTACATACAAATCTGGAAAAGCAGCTATGTGTATAAATTAAAATATTATTTGTGCAAAATACGAGGGTCCCATTTTTTTTCAACCACCGAGAGACCATAAAAAAGACAATACAGAACAAGAATTTGCTATCAAAATTTAATTACAAACATGGCTATTTTTCAACATAATCACCGTGAAGATTCAGACATTTGTCTTAGCGGTGGAAGAGCATTCCGATCTCATCTTCCAAAAACGTTGCCAGCGGTGATATGAGATGGATCTGCTCTTTTTTAAGAAGCTCTTAATTGGTCTGAGACTTTTACTAATATTTTTCAATTCAAGGAAGAGATGAAAATCTCTCGGTGCTAAGTCAAGGCTATAACAGAATATCAAATACATTCCATTTAATCAAAATGGATGATCGAATACATTCCATTTAAACTGCTCCAGAAGCTTTTGGGTTACAGAAGTACTGTGTCAGCAGGCGTTCTTATGAATGAGGACAGCTCCAGGAGTCAGAAATCTCCTTCTTTTGTTTCTAATAGCTCTTCACAGTCTTCTTAAAGTCTGACAATAAACAACTGCATTGATCGTAATCCTCGGTTCCATAAACACAACCCGCAAAACACATTTTTGATCCCCAAATCTGTGGTCATAACCTTCCGTCTGTTGAAGGTTTGTTTGAATCGACTTGTGTCCTTGTTCCCTTTCATCGGGAACGTCGGTTCGCCCGTCTTTAAATTATCTACATTATTCGCACACAGCAGCCATTACTTATAAAGGGCTCACAATATACTCGGCTCATTTTTCGGGAAATTCGACAGCATTATTTCTTTTCTGCTTGAGGAAAACGAAAGGAAAAGAAACTACGCTTCTCGCACTCGGCAGCAGCAATTTTACCTCTATGTTTACGTGCCTACAGCTCAGCTTGAAATGGCGTAAGGGCGTCGGTTATAGCAAAACGTATTTTGAGAGATACGCAGTCATCCACCACGCATTCCCACCTCCTACCTTTTGCCTAGTTGTTTAGTAGCTCGATCGGAAGTTGAAAGAAAACGGCCCTCGCATATAAGTTTCATTATTGTTAGTAAATGATCGCTATTATCTCTTTGAAGTGATTCAAAATAAAAATAACTAGCATTATATATTTAGTTAAAATTTAAATTTCCCGACTTTTATACAATAATTTTTTTGCAAGAGGAGTAAGTTCTTTTCAACTCAGTATTTTTAAGTAATTTATTTAAAAAACACCATATTATAACTTTTTATTAAATTCATATTTTTAAGAAATCCGTTTTCAAATTATTGATATCATTTAATTTATGAGTACTAAATTATTAAGAATAAAGGAGAATTAGATTCTAAACAGTTTTCACTGCCAAAAAAAATGTCAGAAAATACTTTTTTCGCATCTGCATTATTGCAAAAAAAAACTCTTAAAAATCTTTTTATGTCAAAGTAAACACAATAAAATTCCTTATCACAAACGATGCACTCAAAATTATCCCACGGATGTTTGTTATCATGGATTGTAACAAATTAGGACGTAAAAAGGAATTAAAATTTTGTGTTTAGTTTGCTTCCTGTGTTGTAAATATATATCAGTATATCCAGAAAATTTTATATATTTATTTTGTGTTTGTGTTTTTCGTACTTGCGTGTTTGCGAAAGAGAAATACAGGGTGTTTCGAAATTAGTGGGCAAAAATTTAAAGGGTGATAGAAAACATTTAAACAAACAGTTTTCAACCCACAATGTACAGGTGGAAAGCAAGTGGTGAACCGCTAGACGGCGCTGTAATGAAAAGTTTAATGCGCGAGTTTTCTTGCACATCGTCATTTTTACCGACGATTTTAGGAGACTATGGGGACATACAGTAATCAGGGAAAGACAATGTCTCCTGAAATCGCCTGAAGAAATGATGATGTGTTATAAAACTCGCGCTTTAGGCTTTTCATTACAGCGCCGTCTAGCAATTTACCGCTTGCTTTCCGCCTGTATATTGTGGGTTGAAAACTGCTTGTTTAGATGTTTTCTTATCACCCCTTAAGTTTTTGCCCACGAGTTTCGTAACGCCCTGTATACAGTTTATAAATCTATTCAAAGTATTGAGTTTATTGCATGCTTTTAGTATGCACTACTTTAAATCTTTCGAATAAAAACTTTCATTTTTTTTTTTTTATTATTATTATTCATTCTGTGATAAAACTATTCTAATACTTTCAAGGAATTTTGTTCTATTAAAAAATCAAAAAAATTGCTTCTATTGCCATTAAGTTTTCAAAAAATTAAATTATATCTTAAGATCACAAAGTTCAAAAAACTTCTTGGAGATAGTAATATTAAAAGAAATTAATGATATGCTTTCTCATTATATTATAAAGTTAATTCTGAAAGAATGTCAGTTTAGCGAGATAATATTTTAAAATTATAAAATTAAATAATTTTTTTTTTGATTTCTGATAAAATAATCAATTTCAGATGTTTCTTTTGTTATTTCAACTCATTTATATTTCTTCCATTATTGAAACCAAAAAGTTATTATGAAATTGAAAATCTTTTTCTTTGTTGAATTGTAATAATTATTTGTTTAACTAAAGCAAAAAAATGTTAAAAGATATTTTTAAAATAACTAGAGCTCTTAGACCTAAATTCATAGAACCCTATATATATATATATATATATATATATATATATATATATATATATATATATATATATATGCATATAATAAATCAGAATGGTAGAAGAAACAAAATATCAAATTTTAATTTTTTCAAAAAATTCATAAAGGAGAAAAATATATTTAAGGTTTTATTAGGCTTTAGACTGCTAAGCTGGGCTATTCTAGAATTATTTTTTTTGAAAAAATATTAATTACGGTTGCTCACGTCAAACGTCATCTAATTTTAATTCATTGAACAATAATAATAATTCTATCGCTGCAAGAAGGGTCTATCATACTGTTTTGATTAGTTATAATTAGAATGTTTAGTAATTCATTTAATCCCAATATTGCAACAAAAAATTTATTTAGATTCGCACAAAAATATAAACAACAGAAGTGCACATTTCAGAAATTATGCTACTGAAAATCAGTTGTTATGTGATCATTTATTAAGTTACGAAGATTAGTCACTAAGTAAAATTATTAGGACAACGAAATATAGTTTTATATTGATTTCATTTGTTAGAGTAAAAACTTGTATCACAAGTTCTAATTTAACTTTGCACGTTCATGTGTATGCCCAGGTTCATAGCGAGAAATTTTTCATGAGAGGGTTTCTCCCACTTCCACTCATATCTTAAAATTAATTTCAAATTCTACTGTTTATTTTCAAGGAGAAATGAATGTTTGTATTTAATATGGAGTTTAAAATATTAGTTTTTTTTCTGAAAAATTTTAAGACATTCAGTACAAAATGTTTCAGTTTTAAAATTTCAGTATGTAGCAATTTTTATGGGGAAAGATTACAACTCCCATATCCTCCTGTCTCTGTGTATGTCTTTCCAGTTCAGAATTTGTTCTCGAATTTTAACCCGTTTCCTAGCTCGCGATCGAAATGAAATTTTGCATTCATGTACAACTCCAATTGCAATACTATACTACGGAGTACTCTAGCAATGTCGGACTTAGGGTTGGTCCTGGGAGCTTGAGTCTAGCAACGTGCAAATGAGTTGAAATTTTACAAACGAATCGCTCGCGCAATTGCTTTTCTTTTCTTTTTTTTTTTTTTTTTGTCTTAAATTTCCAAACTAAAACTAATGAAATAAAATTAAAAACATATTTTTAATGAAGCTGTTGTTTAAAAGTGGACTAAAAAGTACAATTTTTCTTTAGCTTATATTCATATTGCAAGCTATTTAATTGTGCAAATGTTTTTATTGGCGGTTTTGATGAAATAAAAAAAAAATGTCTTTAGAATTTCATTTAATAATAATTAAGAAAAGGTCAATAAAAAAATCATCAAATTCAACAGTTTTGTAATTTTTCGGAAAGATTTCAAGTAGAACACTCGATTTTGAATTTAAAATTAAAATGGTCTTTTATTTTCTTAACGGGTTGTACAGTTATATAAAAAGAATAGCAATATGAGAATGGTTGTCTATCCATCAATTTTCTAAAAGTTTACTCAATTAATCGTTCCAGAGAAATATGTTATGAGAATAAACATATGTTGTAATAAATATTATTGAAAAGGTTGTACAATTTTATGCATTCCTTTAAATAACTGCTACATGTATTTAACACCAAAATCTCTCAGACCTTAAATTGACATTTATAGCTGTGATTCTTCTAACCTTGGAATCTGGCGTTAAGCTAACACATCGATCAATAACTCCCGAGTCTAACATTGAAAACAACATTTCTTTTGCAAATTTTTTTTTTATTCATCAACATAACACCTTTTGTTAATCACCTTTTAGGGTGATACAATCGTTCCAACGCTTTTCCAAATCTTTTTTTTTTTTTTTTTCGCAAGAAATCTTTTTTGTTGCGAGTAAATAGCGATAAATAGCTTTCTGAATCATCGACTCGTTGCTGTTTTTGTTCCATCGAAAGCAATCGCGGCACCCACTTGGAAAAAACCTTTTTCACTTCACTTCAAAAAACCCTTTTCCTGGTCCGATCGACTTAAAATTTTGACACGTTTCAAGCAAAGGTTAGTACTCTAGAAAGACCTGGTTACTGGTTTACTACGAGCGCCATCTCTGGGTTAGTCTCGGGAGATATTGATCGATGTGTTAGATATCTTCCCTGTACGAACTTAGCAAATTATAAACTGATATTACATAATATTATTATTACTATTATGCACTGTTATTATTATTACATAATTTATTTATTTACTAGTTTATTTACATTATTCTTAGAACCATAAAATGCATCATTTTACCTGTAAAAGTTGACTTAGGTGTACCAGGACACGAGAGGTATTCTGGAACATTATATCTAAGACTCCTTGTTTTTGCGATACATATCTTTTCAAATTATTAGTAGAGATTAGATTTTTTGTGTGTGTCTAATAATGATATTTCAATCATTCTATAGAACTATAAAGTATTTATTTTTTTTTGTCATGAAGGGTTTTTTTTCCGTATTAGTTGAATATGGACATGTTTTGAGCGATATATTTGCATTTAGGTAACATTTTATACAAAACAGAGACTATTTTATATAAAACTGAGACCATTTTAAACAAAACTATTACACAATATGATCCCAAGATGTTTATACTTATATAAAAAGTAATTATGCATATAATGAAATTAAAATATTTTTTTCTAAATAATAGATAAAGTTTAATAAATTTTTTTTTCATGAAAACAAATTAAAATTTCCAATATTACGAAGTTCTAGAACTTTTTCAAAGAAAATACACAATAATATCCTTTAAAAAGTAGGTTCACTATATTTTGTGTATTGTTTTCTATATGATGAGTAAAATATTTTGTTTATTGATGAATCATTACTTTTAAAAATGGTACCTAAATGCAAATATATCTGGAAAATCATGTCTATATTCGACTCAAAGGGAAAGAAAAAACTTTTAACCCAAAAAATACTTATATAGTTCAATAAAATAACTAAATACCATTATTAGTCATACAAAATTCGTAAGCTATACAAATAATTTTTTAAACATAAATGTCACACAAATAAAGAGTCTTAAATTCGGTATTTTACTTCCCCTCTCATGTTACGGTATCCTTAAAATTTAAAGAACGTCTTAAAAGTTCGAAAGTAACATCAAAATACGAATTTTTTTATTATATCAAATCTATTAGAGAAGTTCAATCATTGACGCATAATAACATTAATAAAAAGAGTGCAACACCTATTGAAAGGCGGTATGTAGGGTGTTTTCAAACTGAATACAGCACATGTACGTTTATCTTTAACAATAAATGAAAATTAAGCAGAAAATATTGTTGGTTGAATTTAATTTAAAAAAAAAAATTTATGTTTCTTTTGAATACCTTTCTAATCCACAAATAAAAGTAAAAAAAAATGTTTTAAATAAATGTATATATTGTCATTTTAAAATAAAAAGAAAGAAAAATATTCTTAGCATTTCTAAAAATAATAATAAATATTATTTATCGAATAATTTTGTTCAGTTTAATCTTTGGGATCTTCTTAGCCTATCGTTTTTATTGATGAAATAATAAATTTACTAGACTTAATAAAATGTTCTTTTCCCAAGAAATCGTCTCATAAATTTGGTCTTACGGTCAGAAAAATATATTTATTTTTTGTTGTGCGAGATTAATATTAAGTCGTTTATCGAAGGTGTACTGCAGAGCATGTTATTTTTAGAGCCTAAGCCTTCATGTTACATAACAGTTACTTATTCCTCCATATATATTCAAAAGAATTGTCTTTAATTTTTTTTTTAACTGCAAAATTATTTCTTTCATTTATGTGTACTTCATATTGTTAGAACTTCTAGACCTATAACAAGTCGAGTTATTATTCCGAAGACACATTTTTTATACTTGTATTGTATACATTATGCAACAGAGCTATAAAAAAGTCTTCGGAAAAGAACATTTCACATAGAGATACTATGGATCCTCTAAAACTTTCATAGCTCCATGATAGGAACCATTGCTCAAACAAAACCCACCTAAGCCTAAGCATCACCTGCCCGGTCAGTGGATGGGTCACAAGGTGGTCAGTATAGGGTGCGGTTCGTCATCACTTTGTTCTTTCTCTCGAACACTGGGCGTGTCGTTTCAGTTTGATGAGTTGTGTGTGGAACTTTTTTGTTTACTTATGTATACAAAACGTATCACAATGTTTAGTTTAGTGATACAAACACTAGAATTATAAAACAGAGGAAGTTTATAAATATTTCGGTACTTTTTTCTTATTAAATCATGTATAATTAACAAAACTTTCATTAAAAATTGCTTGTATAGTGAAAAACGTTTATTATATTTTATCCAACACACCATATTAGGTACATTGTTAACTCTTCAAATAGTAATACATTTAATAAAAAACATTGTTTAGAGGGCGGAGAGAAATCTTATTTTTCGATACAAAGTTCACCGATTTCTACTCAAAATTTACGGATTTCGACATATCTATAACAGTAGCAGACAGCATTGCAATCTACTAATCAAAACATTGTAATCTACTCATCAGTTAGTTTTAGATTCGGTGATAGGTATGTGGAAATCGGAGAATTTTGCATCAAAATATCTGATAAGTTTTTATCAGTGTTTTTATTTTGTTCGGTCTAACGAAGAAAAATTAACAAAAAATCTGGTTTAAGAAGCAAAGTCTTTTCATGTTAAGCAATTTTTGTTTCGTGTTAAAAGGAACAAATGTATGAAATTATACATTATTTTGCAGTAATCATAGCCTTATTTCGCGTTAACCGAGTTTTCGTGTATTAAATATTTTTCACTGTGTTCATATATTTCTCGTAGACTATCCACACATTTAACCAAGTAGAAACGTTAACTGTACCTGTCTGGAAATAGAAATCCAAGTCTACACGAAAAAAGTACTAATTACGCAAGAATAAAATTATAACCATAATAACTAACATAATATCTGGTACTGATACGCCATACATAATACAATACTTTTTGGTTTTAGAAGTACTACAATACAGTATAATACAATACTTTTTAAAATAGAAGAAATGTTTTAATAACAAAATTTACAAGGACTGTTTCTACATCAATAGAAAATCACGACGACCAAGTTATCAGACCCAGTAGTGTTGCAACGAGAGGGACATGGAGTTGTATCTCCTCCCCCCACATAATGATTGCTTCATAATCAATTTTAAAACTGAATCTGTACTGAATTAATAACTGAATCTGTACTAAAACTGAATTTATACTGAATTTTTTTTTAAAAAAAATGTATTCAATGTACTGTACTTATAAATACTCTTTTCACTTTAGAAATAAATAGTGAAATTTGAAATTAATTTTGAGATGCGAGTTGAAGTGGGAGATACCCCCCTCCCCATGAAAAAATTTCATGCTACGCCCCTGATTGGAGCTCAATCAATGTTCTCTAAACCAAACTCTAAATATAAATCTGCATATTCAACAACAAAAGGGTCACTCTATCTCTAAGACACCGTAAAAATCGAGATTGAATTTATCAATTCATACTTAATAATTAAATTGTCAAATTTTTAATGTATAGTACAGAATTGATTATCCGATTCGAATGAGAATTTAGATTTGCAGATCACTGATTTTTCGAATAACCGATTAGTAACAGTAATTACTTGAACATGTGTTATTCGGCAATATGAAACAAAAAAAAAAAAAAAAAAACAGTGATACCAAGTACAAATCTATATATTTTGATCGCACGTCTTACAAATAACCCACAGAACTGCCTAGCCCTATTTGACTAGTTCAAAATGGTCAATAAAGTAGGCTTACAGCTCAAGAAAAAAAAGTTCTTCTAGTTTTTATTTTTCTTCATCATTTGCAATTTTAACCCTTCTGGACATTTTTTAATAGTTTTTCTTCCATTTCTCCATCCCCTCCAGATTCCCAAGCATAAGCGTTAATAGTTTGAAATTTGTTGATGATCTAATGTTAGTAGAACACAATTAACAGTTTCACTCCAGATAAGTGTTACCCAATGCTAGAAAAGGTATGTAGTTGAAGGTATTACTTAAAGAAAATTAAAATACAAAACAATAATGATGATAATGAAGGAGATAAAATGCAAAGACATATTAAAACAATTAATTTGGGAAAATTCATCATCAAGCTATTTAACGTTTTTGTTTCTGTGTTTATGATGCTCTGTTTATTTTAGCCCTGGGATGTGATTGCTTATTAACGTCACAATGAGAAGTAACATGAGGGCTATTGGCGACGCACCCCGCAATTTTGAACCACGGTCAAGTGATGAGGACGACATCTGAGCTAACATTTCCCTCTCCAAACTTTCCCTCCATTCCAACGGGAAGACTTGAGACCACGGTCAGATACAACGTGCATCAGAGTACCGTTGCATTGTTTTTAGTTGCATCAAAACTCGAACCCACGACTCCACGAAAACAACGTTGATCGCCAGTCCATGACCATGACCACAAGACTACCGCGACCACTTTAGCTGGTTCTAAGCGCTTTGATTTCATGTCTTATACATAGAATCAATCCTTTTGCACTGTTTTCTTGTATATTACATTAATTTCTTAGATATATATACAATTTGACCCATTAAAACGTGGAAATCTGGGCCCGTGGATATTAAATCTCGAGTTAAGTGAACCACGATAGAATGTATTAATATAAATTGAGCGATGATTTAAATCCCACCATTTATAAATTTTCTGCCAAACGAACAATTGCGTTTTATTACAGAGAAACTGGTCAATTATAGAAAATAAATTTATGGGAATGTTTGTTATTCTTATAATACGTAGGTCAATTGTCTGTTAGAAAGAAAAAAAAATTACGGGAGTATTTAATTTAAGAAACACTTAAATTATTTATAGAAAACTGGTTTTACAATTTTATAAGCTAATCTTTGATGGATGTGGTTGCTTTTTACTGGCATTTTTTTTTTTTTTTAATCTTAATCTCTTACATAGCTGGCATTTTTTTGTGCCCTAATCCGATATCCCCTCCTCCAACTAGTTACTCAAAATAATTTAGATAATCTATTAGAATTTCCCAATACAAAAAAAAAATATTTATATTATTTTATAAAATTTTATAAAAAATATTTATATCTTTCAAATTTTACCTATACAAAATGGTTGAATGTACAGCAAATCTCACTAACCATTGATATCTTCAAAATAATCTCTTACAAAGCATAATTCAAATCGGAACATTTCTGCTGCTTTCAACATATTTGGAGCAAGTAACATCAGTTGTTTAAGTTTTTGAACTCTTTATTTTTATTTAAATTTTATTTTAAAACTCCTGTTAAGAAAAATTTTAAAGTGTTTTTGTCGTTTATTGCTATATTTTTATTAAGTAACTATTTGGAATTTTTTTACTTTTTTTTTAAACTTTTATAGTTTCACTATTATCATTATCCAAAAGATATTTTAAATTTTATAAGGAAAAATAAACTTCGAACTCAAGATTTTTAGTTTAGATTAATAATAAAAATATCGTTGATAATTTTATTATTTTTATATAAATTACAGAACTCGCGGTTGTGAATATATTCGTATAGAGAGAGAAACATAATTATTTCTCTACCTTCCCTCTTTTTTAAAAAATCTGTTTTCGGAATTTCAACACACATTTATCAAAAACAAGGCATTTGTTTAAAATTTAAATTTAAATTATACTAAATTATTTTTTTCCAAGAGAAAAGCAATTGTGTTCTATGCCAAAATTATACAGTAAAAGCGAGTTTAAACGCAATTTAATTTTGTTAAAGTAACTGAATATCTTTGGATTCAATATTTTTATAATTTATTTATTGTTTCATACTATATATATGTTATGAATTATTAATGAGAAAAAAACTTTAAGACGCAAAAGAGAAAAAACGTTGGTTTTAAAACTATTTCGAAACATATATGTTACAAAGAACATAATGGGCTAGTAAAATAAAGCACTTACATAAAGCATCATAATACCAGAAATGATTTATTTTTCAAATATTTGTAATCTTCGAAATGATTTTATAATACTAGTCCAGAAAAAATGTACTAGTGAAACACCTTTAACATTTTAATTTTAATTTAAAGCATAAAAATGTTTTCCCTATTATTTCGATCTTTGATATTAAATAACTATAATTGTAATAATATTGTTGCTACGGTTTCAATAATATTAAATAAAATTTTGCTGTTCGAAGCTCCTTCTGTAGAAAAAAATCAGAAAACTTCAGATAGTTCAGTAGAAAATTTATTTCTAATTTCGGAAAGTATATAAGAGTAACATACTACTTATTTCTTAAATATTTTACGTAGATTTTCCATTTTTTAAAATTTATATTAATATTTTAAAATTGGGGGTAATTTGATGCATAACACAATGACTACAAAACATTGTGATTTTTTTTTTTTTGAGAAAATATTAAGTTACAATAATATTTAAAAAAAATTAGTAATATTAACAAAAGTATATATATTAAAATTAGTATATATTAAAATTAGTAACAATGTTTTCTTTGATTTAAAAATTTCTAAATAGTTTTTCTTGCAAATAAATATATGGAATGAAACCATGAAAAATATAGATAATGGAAAATTAAAGATGTCCAAATTTCATGTTATATAAATATTTAGAAAACGTTTCGTCTATAACAAAACAATTAAATGTATAGATTAATTCCATCTTCATATACATTTAAATATTTAATAAGAAGAGTTTTTTAAGATAGTTTATATAGTTTGATGTGTTCCAATTTACACAACCGGGTTACATCAGGATTACACAACCATCAACTGTATAGTATCATTACTCATTTTTGGATGATTAAATTTATATTATATTATTTACTACCGATAATAAATGCAGTGAAATCATAAATAACAACTTGAGTGTTTTTAATACAAACATTCATCTGAAAAAACAATCTTAAAATTCTGAAATTAGTCTCCTGTAATAAAAAAAAAATTCAGGTAATGATTTGATTTTGGTTTATTTATGATAAAAATATTTTTTTTTTACTTTAAACAACCTTTACTTTTTCAGTGCTAAAAGAATCTGGAAAACTAATTCTCGTGTTACTTATAATTTCTATTCGTGAAAATAAAGCTGGCCCAGACTTATTTAAAACACAGAATAACAAGAAGAGTTATGTGCATGAGTCCTTAAACGCTTTTTACAATAACGTTATGAATTTACATATTACTAAAAACGAAAATCTAAAAAATGAAATTATTTATAGAGAAATAAAATTTAAATTTTAACCATGTAAATGACTAATCATTTAAAAGAAGATTAAAATTCAAATAAAGCAGTACTTATTCTTTTTTTTATCAAGTTTGCAATCAGTTAAGTGTATATATACATATATAATAAATGATCAATTAAATAATTTAGTTTTTCTGCTATATAAAAATGCTCATATTTAATTTAAAAAAAACTTAGAAACTTATTCTAAATTAATATTTTTTTTTCCTTTATTCTTTTATTCTGAATTCTTTTTGAAAGAGGTAATAATCTTTGCTAATAATTCTTTTTTACGAATAAATTGTACTGAAGCCGTTTCAGCTTTTTAGTCAGAATATCTAGCAAAATAATAATGTTCTTTATATTGTTGTATACCAGTGGTAAATGTCATATGATATTAATCATTGTATCTGAACACTAATTAAAAAACATGCATTTAGTTTTCTCAAAAAATTACGTTATAAATATAACCTGATTGAATGTATTGAGATAAAAAAACATAATTATTAATTAAATACGTAAATAATTAAGATTAATGATAGTATATTAAGATGTTTTAATATTAATCAGTATAACTGAGCATCAATGATTTTTTTAGTATTTAAAAGGTAATTACATATTTAATTTTTCATGAATTTTATGTTAAAAATCTAACTTTTTTCTCCCCTGACTGGAGATAAGATCTTCAGACACGAACAATAAAGGAACGATGATTATTAACGAATTAATTAGTTAATTAATTTAAAACTAATTAATTAATTTAAAACTATTTAATTAATTTAAAACTAATTAATTAATTTAAAATTAATTGATTAATTTAAAACTAATTAATTAATTTAAAATTAATGAATGTATTATTGTGATTGTTAAGTTGATTATCGTACAAGTTATAATCTGTGTAGAAAATGCATAGTATCATTTTTCATATTTCGACCTCAAATACTATATTTATGTTAAATTTTTTTTAATCCATGGTCTCTTATATTTGCAAAAACATATAAATAACGACCTTTTTCAATAATTTTTAATTTTAGAAAAAAGTAAAAAATCATTGTCAATAAGTTAGATAAGTGTCAAATAATCAAATAATTTGTTGAATTTTTACATATGTAATCTTTTTTCTTTCAAAGTGATAATTAAAACCTAAATTAAATGTGTTTTTAATGAGTAAAGTACAAACAAGACATATTTCAGAAATTGCAAAAAAAAAAATTCCCTCAAAATTATTTAAATATAATTTAAAAATTAATGTGTAAACCAGGAAAAGGATTTTTTTTATTATAAAATAAATACAGTTATTCTAATAATGAAGCATAAGCATGTTCATAGACAATTTAAAATGATACATTTTAGCCATAAAACAATATATTTTCGAATATATGAAACGAATCAAACTACGTTTCTTAATAATTCACCTGTTTAAGAAACTGCATCACAATAACTATAAATGTAAAATTTCAAAACCGACACATATAGCATTTCTGATAATTTTGTTTAAATTTATTTTTTAAATTACAAAAAACCCTTTCTGACTTAATCAGAAAAAAATTAAAACACACCTAATTTACTCTTCACATTATATTCGCATAAAAATTATAAAATTTGTATTGTTAGTTACTTAAAATTTTTATGCTCTTAAAATTTTAATAAAACTTTCTATTTTTCAAATAGGCAACATTAATTAACATATATTTCGAATTTTGTAGAAAAGAAGTACGTTTGATTTAATACTTCTCATAAATAATAAATCAACTGACATCAATTGTAATATTTTATACATGCATAAAAGATGTAAAAACAGGAATAAAATAATATACAATATACAATTAAAATTTTCAACTAGTTTTTTGTTTGTTATTTTGAATTTTTACAAAAATTTTAATAAATAAATAAAAACGAAAATTATATTTTATCAATTAAAACATAAAATTTGTATGTAAAGGACTGGACAAACAAAAAATTTTATGTATTAAGCCTTTTTCTCATTGATACTCTCATCAATAATAATGAAATAAAATAAAAATTATTATTTTATCAAAAATTGATTAAAACAAGACTTTTGACAAAGAGTTTTTTTTAAAAATTATTGCTTATAAATTATGAAATCTATACACATATTTTCAAAAATTATATGCCATTGAACTGCACTATATAATTTGTATCACATATAACATTTTTACTCTGATACATTTAAATACTCTCATACAGATATATCGTTTTAAAATAATTAAGACATATTAATAAATTTTTTTAAAAAAAATTATACAATGTAATTTAACTGCCTCAAAAACAAATAAATTTACATGTAATAAATATCTGAAAATATTAACTGAAAATATATTTCTCAATTAAAAAGAATTTTTTGAAATCTATATACATGTAGCTGAAATAATTCTTATTTTGATAATAAGTGCATAATGGAGCATAATAAATACATAATTTGATAATAAATTCTCAATATATTTTGTAGTTAATATGTAATATATTTTTATATGTTTCAGTTAATCTAACCTGCCATTCGATACATAATAGAAAAAAACAATGTATTTCGATGCGATACGTAAATATTGCTAATGATCAAAATTTAAAAGTATTTCAACTTTTCAACAAAAAGAGTCTTCATATTTATGTTTAAATCATGAAACGAAATATTTTTCTTAAGATTCAAATAATTGTTAATATCTTATATATGAAAAAGAAATGTTTAATTAAAAAATTTTCATTGAATAAAATACAAAAACAATTCTTAATTAAAATTTCGAAACGGTATGCAGCAAATATTCTAAATTTTACACCATATTTAAATTTTATATGAACTTTGAGTAAGTCTTTAAATTTTCTGTATAATATTAGAATTGGCATTGTCTTAAATCAGAATACATAAACGTGTAATTAATTATGAATTATCAATTACTTACCCAGCATCATAACTTTAATGTGTGACATCATCATTTCAGCTTTTATTAACTTCTCCGTAGCTAGTAACTTTTCGTCTTTCAAGGAGTTTTCGAATATTTGAAGTTGTTTCCCCCGAATTATTTCACTAATTTAAATCAAGCATGGTTTCATTGGTTGAAAGATTCAATTTTGCCTCCAACTCATCAAACAAAATTCACATTTCCCCATGCATGATATAAAGTCTTAATTTATTTAGATGAATGAAATATTAATAATTTTGAGAAACTTGGACTTTTCACACTGATTGTTTTTGACGGAAATGTCTATTTTTTTAAATAAAGAAAACTTATATTTCTTCAACGAATTCGTTTCATAACTCTGCTGTTATATTTTTCAAAGTTTTTATTTTATTCTTGTGACCAAAATTTTATTTTTCGGAGGAGCGCAGATCGAAGCTTTGGTTGGTTGAGCCAATAATCACGTGGTGTAAACACTCCAGAAAAGTTGATAGTCACGTCCTAGTGCTTCTTGGAGTCCTTTCATACACAGTTCAAAAAGTTCAGAGATTGTAGAGGAATTGATTTTCTTTTACAAGATTGTCTATAGTCGAGTACAATATTTATTTACATTAAAGTAGCTTAAAAGAAATTTATTATTTTCGAAGAAAGAAGATTCAAGAATAGTTTAGGGATGATTTCAGAGTTCTGTACTTAGTACTCTCTTGTCGATTTCTACTTAAAATTTAAACACAATTTCATAATTCAACTCCATTTGATATGCAGAATTACTTAGAATTATGCAATAGCGAATTCACAAATTATACTTAAATGTAAAAACAGGAAAAATATTTTAAAGAACGTTTAAAAGTGCAATTTTTCTGAAAAGAATTTCAACACAGCATTACAACTTCCATTAATATTTCGGCTGTGGATTGCCAATTGATAATAATTAAACAAAATTAATTTTCAATTATGTAGAAACGTTTCAGTTTAAATTCAAGCAACAATAATTTCTGTACACAAGTATGGACCAAAAGTTTTGTGACTCAGATTTATGAAAGTCGAGCCATGCCATTACATTGTCAAAATAGTCTTACAAAACTCATATCCTTTCGATTTAAGGTATTAAATCACGAATGTTCAATTACTCAAATGCTTTTCAATCCATAAAAATTGTATTATTTTGTTCTTAAAAATTTCAAACCGCGAATGTTTAATTATTTTAATTTCGAAGATTTGTTAATCATTGATAACTCTGTTATTTAGGTTTCGAATCACAAAAATTAAGTTATTCAGTATCCATGTACAACTGTCTGATTACTCTGATTTAATAAATTTCGGTCACAAATATTCAATTTATTAAATAGTTCTGTTATTCAGGTTCGAATCACGATTGTTCGATTGCATTGATTTTGAAGACTTCACGTTAAAACATTCCATCATTCAGATTTCGCAACACTAATATTCAGTTATTCTAATTTTGAGAATATTTAATACACGAATGTTCGAAACCACCAAAAAAGTCAGAGAAAAACAGATCTTCAGACGATTTGAACTAATAACAGACTGTCAAACAAGTTCTCTAATCTCATTCTTCTTTTCCATTTACAATTAAACTATCGAAACATAATCCATTCATCTTTCGGATATGGCTAAAAAAGAGAGAGCCAGACGATCGTTATCGTTCTACAACTCAAAAACGATCGTTTTCCATTGTGGAAACAATCACCTCCATCAATCGCTGCGACCTGCCTCCCACCTGAAATAAACCAAAATGGTAGACATGCAAGTATCAGGTCGCTTTAAATACTGGACGCTGAGGCAAACCAAGAAAATTCGGACTTAAGCAAAAGGAAGGGGCGCCGCTGGGAGGGGCGGGAGGGCGCAAAAGGGGCGTTTGAAGAGACAGGACGAATATCCCTTCTCTTCGGCGGGCATCCTAAGCCCCAAGATTCAGAACGTCGATTCCTATTTGCTGTGCAGGCATTCTCCTCTTGCGCGCGAGGTGTAGTTTTCTTCTAAGGCTTGTTTCCGAATATATTGGCTACCGCTTTTTGGATAAATATATATATGGAGGATTTCCACTTTAATTTAACTTAAAACCGATGGATTTAAAAGGGAATCCCTTCCGCTTTTTCTTTGTATGTTTCGGCGTCGATTTCGCTGGCAGTTTGTTAAGGTTTGCTCCAGCCTCTGGTTATGTGGATGAGGCGTTTGTCCGCCATGTTTGGTACCAATGGTGACTCCTGAGTGATTTATTTAGTTATTAATGTCTGCGTCTCTGTTTCGATTAATGCGAAGAGTACTTATTTTCAGGGATCTTTTTGGGAAGAGTTCCATTATCTGAATAAAAAGGAATCATGCGGACCTCTTCCAACTTTACCATTGTGAAAAAATATAAAAATATTAAAAACTACTATTTATAAGTTGATTGTGTGGTTTTAGCAAACACAACATCTTTTTTTTTTAATGTAAGTTTGAGTAGTGAAGAAGTAAAAACTAATGTAACAAATAAAAGAAAAACATAACAAATAAAACAAAAACTTATTGTCGATGAACATTATAACGTTCAGTCAGCTAAAATAAAAATAAATAGCGAATTATTTGTGTGTGGGTGATACCAGGTAATTCGTAAGCAATCAGTATCTGGTATTGGTGCCGATTTTCAATTTGTACTTCTTAACAAATTATCTATATTTTGATTAGTTTTGATTTGTTTGGTTTGGTTTTATCAATGGCGAACTAGAAGCAACATGAGGACTATTGGCAGAATACCCAAAGGGACCGAGCTCACCCAAGAGGTTTAAGCATACAAACCGGCTATTTGGAAGACAACCACCCCGCACCCAGCATTTATTGATAAGAGAACATATTACATAGTTTCGAAATCAAAAGTAAACAAAGCTTACAATGTATTTACAGAGCAGGAAATGTGCATGTCAGAACTAAAAAATTGAGTAGGATTTTTTCTTACAGAAATAAGACGTATAACAAGCGACTTATACTTGGTTAAATGGCACAATATAAAAGGCGTCCACAAACTTGTGGACTAAAAATGAAATTTTACACAAAAATATGTACGTTATATATACAAGGTATACAATTACAAGCACAGAATAATGAAAACTGAATTATAAAAAAAAAAGTGTAATCAAACATTGAAACAATTATGAAATTCTTTGGGTAATTTTTAAGAGATATTATTGATAGACCTCGTAATTTTTATCCTCGGTCAAGGGACGAGGACGACACCTGAGCTGGCACTCCTCTCTCCTAACGTCTTCACGCGCCATTAGTAGGACCTAATGCCTCCACATATTTAACGAGCTTTAGCCCCGTCTACACAGTGAGTCTCAAGGGGCATCAAGAAACCCCCCGACCCAACGAAAACCACCACCCGCAAGTTCGCAACCAAGACCACTAGGGCTACCACGACTACGAATTAGTTCTCGAAGCTGCTAACAAAATTCGGTGTTTTAAGTGAATATGAGTTAATTTCAAATGATATTCTTTTGTTATGCTTATAATAGAAAACATTTGTTCTCAAATATATGTTGATCCAAATCGCTGACAATTTCTAAAAGCAATAAACGCGCAGTCCAGTGGCCGCCGTAGCCTAGTGGTCATGGTTTCGGATTCGTGACCGACGGTTTTCGTTCAGTCGCAGGTTCGAGCTTTGGTAGCCAAAGACTCGCTGCGTGGTCGGGGCTGATGCACGTTAAATCTGTCGGGGCCCAAAGTCCTCCCTTTGGCGTGGTGTGGAAGTTAGGAGAGGGGGGTGTCGTCCTCGTTATTTGACTGAGGTTCAAAATTACGAGGTCCGTCGCCAATAGCCCTCGTGTTGCTTCTAGTGCGACGTTAATAAGAAACTAAACTAAAACACCGCCTTCTAACACATCTTAGCACTGATATCAGGCAATGATGATGATAGTGAAGTTTTATTGGCGCAAGAGCCAGATGTGGTCATACTACACCAAACAAGGTAAATATGTGATCTAGACATTAAACTATTGAAAAAAGATTGATAGACAAAAAAGTCATGCGAAAAAGTAAAGTCTATTGGTGCATGAGCCAAATATGGCTATGCTACGCCAAACAAGAGTTAACTGTGGTCTAGACGAGAAGAAATCGAGGAAAAGACAAAATGATTGACAAGAAGAAGGGTCGAAAATAGAGAAGGATCGCTAGGGCATCCCGGGGGTGCGTCATCTGTGTTCCCCAAAGACAGTAAACCCCATGGGAAAGAAAAGATCACTAGGGTACCTCGAGGTCATGATGCCCGTACTTACCTAAAGAAGGCAAGTCCCTGAGGTCCCCTGATATTATACCCGGGGGCAGGGTGCCCGGCTATACCCCTAGACGCTGGGTACCTATTTTAATCACCTCTTACAGCATGCATGAGCTATAGTGGGACTATTATGTCATTCCCGGTCACCACACGGGTTCACTGATATCAGGCATTGACGTTTTACTGGCCGATTGATTCTTTAGCATGTGAGTAGAATTTTTATGGATTATGACAAAGTTCCTGAAGACGATAGATATTATTATTATTTTTCAGAATTTAAAAAAAAAAAAAAAAAAATTAAGATGTCTTCGCGTGCCTCTATTAGGATTCTGTCGTACCATTCTGTGGCAAGCGTGTATTGGGTTGTCCCTCCCTGCTTTATCCGATAGTTTTTCGGGAAATTTAGCCTTGGTTTCTTTTCAAATGTTTTTATCTTGATTCACAAATCCTTTTCAATATTGTTGTAATAAATCCACATGTTATTTTACAAACTTTGAAAGTTTTTTTCAAATTTGTATGCAAAGATTTTAACTCTTGTTGTTTGTTTGATTGACAATTGTTAGGATTATAAATCTGATAATTTGTTAGTTTCGTTCATAATCGATTTTTCATATACATGGTTAACTTACTTCTCAATGCTAATCATAACTCCGAATTACACAAATGCGTATTTACTCGTTTTGTTATTGATTTTAATTTAAAATTTTCATTTTGTTTAAATTTTATGAGAGATTTTTATCATTACTTTTAGATCTTATAATATTTTAAAACCTTGTTTTACCGTTTTTAAGATTTTTCAAAGGATTTATTTTTACATTATGAAAGTAAAAATCAAATGCTATTTAGATTTTTGTTTATTAATCTTTCATATTTTGTAACTTTTTCTTGAATGACATGATCTACTGCAATGAAAGACAGAACTACCCAGAATAATTATCTTCTGTATTTGTAATTAATACATGAAACTGCTACTATAGTCACAATGTTCCTTATTTGTTTTACTGAGGTCAATTTAATGTAATTTTAAGCTCCTTTAATTTATTTATACAAATCGTTTGGGGATATATTGAGGCTGTTATTATTTTTAATGACGCGTAACTGTTAAAGAATGTCTCTTAGTTGGTAAATTTTAAACTGATATCACTTGTTACACATATTATAATTATCCATATTCTTAAAATAAATGATATGCAACCATTCTCAAAGCATTTGTAGTAGACAATTTTTTATGGATCGATGGGGGTGATCGGTTGGTTCGAAATAAAAATAAAATCGCGTTGGTGCTACTCTATAACTATTAGTAATGGATTTCATAATTATGAAATATAATCAAATAATGAAGATACCTGAAGTAATATCTCATTCTTCTATCTTCCAAACCTATTCAGGTGAATCCTTTGGGGACCTGCTCCATTTAATGGGAAACAATCTCCATTATTTCAACCTCCGGGGTGTCATGGTCGCAATGTTCATGGCTGGCGATGTTCAAATCGATCCACGGTCCCATTTAGTATTTAATTCAAATCCTGATTCCAATTAAATACAAAATGGGACTTAGCTTCCAAGTTCGCACGTGGTATGATATGGAAGTTAGGAGGACACTATCTCATGTGTCGTTGTATTCATCTTGTCGTGATTCCGCTACAAAGTCCAACGCCTAAACAACTTCCATGTTGTCCTCGTAGCAACGTTCAAAATTTAAACTTTATCTGCAGTATTAGGCTTAGTTTCACGAAGTGTTCAACTCGCTGATATCACTCATTTGTAGTACTGGCTTAAAGCCTAAAGGGAGGAGTTATTGATTGATTTCTTAATAACGCGCGTTCACGTTCCAAGCTATATGAGGGCTAATAGCGATGGAACTGATAATTTTGAGCCACAGTCAAGTGATCAGAACGATATCTGATCCCCCGTCTAAACTTCCACACCACGTAAATGTTTGGATATTAATCCTCAACAAATTTATCAACTTCAGCAAACTACACGGTGAATCTATAGGGGCATTAAAAACTCAAACCCACCGACTCGACAGAAACAACGGCGGCTGCAAGTTCATGACCATGACCATTACGCTACCGCGGCCAAGTACCAATTACAAATATTACATACAGTTAAGGGCATAAATTAAAAAGTCATTTTTGGTGGTTTTACACAAACATTTAATTACTGACTTTTATTTATTTAAATAATCGCCTCCGGTTTTTGTTCTTCTGAAAAAAAATTCTTAATATCCATTTATTAATGGTCGGTGAAACAAAATAAAGAGTGCTTTGGAAAGCCAAAAATGTACACTCTTTCATAAATTATATGAAACGAAAATGGCCCTTTTGAGTAAAGTTAACTGTAACAAGCGTTTTTGGAGGTCATAAACTGTTTGTTTATTAATGTCGCACTTAGAAGCAGCATGAGGGCTATTGGCAAGAGCTATATCTTACCTCGGATATCTTAAAAGAATTTAAATAATACGTTCCATCAATTCTCTCAAACCTTCGCCTAAGAGAACTCATAAGTATATTACAATTATCCCAAAGAGGTAATAATTTTTATAAAAAGCATTGTTATATCGTTATATATTTATTAACCAAACTGTACAATTAACTAATATTAATATAACTAAACCAAACTGCATGAATCAAATTGTAGATACACATCTTGGGAAATATATAAATTAAAAAACAAAACACATTTTGAAAGATTAGACCACATTTTTTGAAGATAAAGAGAGATATATGATCAGAACCAAGCTGGAAAAATATCTAAAAGTTTTTAAAGTTCATTGAAAAATGACTTTATTCTTATTTAGAATCCACGATGTCTAGTTTCCATCATAGTCCAGTAGCATCCGGAGGAGGGTGTCCATGAGATTCGTACCCTATCTAAAATAGTAAAATTGTTTCTGTAAAGATTTTTTCACCATCTACTATCCGTCAAGTAAAAATATGACCACCTCTCCTCCAAAAAATGCGTACAACTGCCTAGTGGTTTTTTTTTTTTTTTTTTTTTAACTTTATTTCAGACTATGTTCCAATAAAATCATGAGTCCAAATCCTGGTTTTACCAAAGACTCGTCGAATAGAATAAGAAGAATTGGTATTGAAAAGAGAGTTTTACATGAGGCAATAAGAAATTGTTTTGAATTTATTTATTTTGAATAAGTGTAAATATTAAACAATAAAACATCTATTATAACGGAATAATAGCCTCTGTTGCTCTTTATCCCATAAAATCTATTTATTTATCTATCTATTAGATAATAAGGGCTTCTAGAGAGAGATTTCTGACGTAAAAAAGTGAATTCCGTATATTTTAAAAACACTTTTAAAAATTCCATATAACATACGAGGGTGGTTCAAAAAGTACCTGTATTTGAAGACAGAAGACATCATTAAGGTAAATTATTGTTACCATTGAGTGCTGCCATCTTTTAAACGGGGCCGAAACAAATTTGACATTGATACATAAGTCAGTTTTGCTTGGTAGTCTTTTGTTGCCATATCAAAATTTGAATGCTGACACGTCGAGTTGTCGATGTCTTTTTGCATGAAGTTGTCACCGTCGAGTATAAATGGATTCATCATTAGGCACCAGAAATCAAGAAATTTTTTTAAAAAAATTGGTTGCTTCTGGTGAATCTTTTTCAAAAAAGGATGGCTCATCGGCCTTAGAAGTTATGACGGAGAATTCTTAAGGTGCGAAAAGCATCATGGTTATTTATACGAGTCACTAAGACTTAGACAACTGTCCAATGAGTCCTTGATGCTTAAAAAAATACCATTTTCGATGCTACGAGCATAACCCTCTTTTGGAGTTTCTGAAGATTTATTGAATGATCTGCGTACTTCCGTCATGCATTTCTCTATTTTAAATTTTAAATATCCAAGGATTTCCTGTAATTTAAGTTCCTATGTTCACAAGAGGTCAAAAAAATATTTTCAGATTGATAGAAATATTTTTAAGCAAATGTTTTGAAAAAGTATCCAGCTAATAAAGAGTTTGGATCTGGTGGGATGGACTGTATTTTACTTGCAGAGACTCCAGAAAGTATTAGGGATAAAAAGGATTTCAAATATATTTTGAAAGAAAAAAAATCCACTGTTTAATGTTTTGAAAAAATTTACATGTCAAATTTGGTGACTAAATAAAATTTTAAAAACTCAACTTAAAACATTGTTAAATAATTATAAAATTTTGCATTTGCACTTCAGTAATGGTAAAAAAATAAGCTTTGGTTAATTGCAGAAATAAATGCTGTAAATACCCAATACGGACAGAACGACTGCACATACAGATTTCTAATCACATTTGAAGTCTGATACGAAGCTCAAAGTTTGGTGTTTAAAAGCTACATACTAACATGTTGATAAACTTCTGAAATATTATAAATTTCTGAAATATTATTAGAAAACTTACATTTCACAGAAAATAGATAAAATATTATATGTACGTAAATGTGCAATTCCTAAAAATATTTTGAATACAAGAAAATAAATTTAACTGAAAACAAACCACGTCTAGGATGTCTAAAGAATTTATTGAATGTAAGGAACGGTGGATCACCAGGTATATTACTAACAATTCTAACATTAGTGTTGTAATATTGACACTGGAAGTACGTCAGAGGTTTAACAGTCCTCAAGGGGCTTAACTTTTTTGAGTGAATTTGAGCATCACTCACCCTAGTCATCTTTTTTCTTTTCTACAGGGCTTATTGCCTTGTGAAAACACGAGAGACGCGCCCTCTGAAGACCTTAGCGATCCATCTCTATTTTCAAACTTCCTCCTTGACAATCTTTTTTTTAAAATCTTTTTTCCATTTTTCAGACGTCTAGATCACACAAATACTTTATACGGTGTAACATATCTGGCATCTGGCTCTTGCGGCATTAAACTTCGTATTCACTCACTCACAGATATTCAACAAGTCTGACAATTCAGAAACTAACAGAAACATTTTTAGAAAGTATAATTCTCTTGACGTGTATCTAGGAAAAAAACTATTCATTAGTGTAGCAAATTTGAAGGTACAGCTGCACTCAAAAGCCTTCTTGACTGTTAAAAATCAGTTACATTTGTAGATGAGAGCAAGTACGATATTTTTTTCGGAAGTGAGGGAAAGCAAATAATAATAATAAGATGAAAACCTAATACTAAACTTAAAATGAAGAGTATTTCTGTGAAACATGATGCAATTAGCCGTGACCACGGTATCCTAGCGGTCACGGTTGCGGAATCACAGCTATCGTTATTTTCGTCGAATCGGGGGTTCGAACCTTAATGCCACTAAAGACCCATCGTTTAGCGGGACTGTTACACGTTAAGTCTGGTGGAGGTTCCATGTCCTCCCGTTGGCGTGGTGTAGAAGCTTGGAGTGGGAAATGTCAGCTAAGGTGATGACCTCATCACTTGACCGAGGCTCAAAGTTACGAGGTTCATCGCCATTAAACCTGGTTTTGCTTCAAAGGCGTTCTAAATGAACGATAAGTCAATTGTGGTGCAGGTAGCCAGATGGTTTAGGCTGTATGAGTTCTATTATGGTTTGAAAGCCTCATTTAATTAATGGAGAAATGGACAGGTTGTGACGTTGGGCTATTCGCTATTTTCTGTTCCCTAACCTTGGGGAACAGAAAATAGCGAAATTCATGAAATGGGATGCATTGCAGGAAATATTAATTTCTTCCCAACCAAAATGAAACATGATTATGTTAATTAATGCAGGTGGAAATAAAGTGAAGTGATTCAGATGTAATGATATAGAAGTAAAGAGAAATTTAGAGGAAAGAGGGAGCGTGGTTAACTCTGAACAAAGTTCCAACAAGAGGCCAATAATATCAAAGTTAGTTATTGGTTGTCGCAGAGGACAAGTCGGAGAAAGCAACCCCAATTGGAAGGGTATGGTAAGAATATATAATTGCAGTGATATTTAAATAGTTTGGCTAACCGTGCGGTCCAAAGAGATCCATAGCAAGTAATATTATAGTAATTGATAAATAAATAGTTAAGTTGGAGCAGATTTATGTCTTTGGAGCTCTTATTGACTTATAGAGTTAGTTACATTTAATAGAATTATGGCGCATGAGTCGGATAAAAGTAATCATTCGTTACAAGGTTTATATATTTATATATTTTGCATCAGGATTTGAAACAAAACGCACATAAAATGGGCACAGTATCACATTTGAAACTTTATCAAAATATTGACTCAGAACTTAATTCTCATATTCGTAGACTTTAGTATTTGTACAACTGTCGAAATACAATTAGAACACTTGCACAAAGTCCAGATCTCAATACTGTCAAACGCATTTGGATCATTCGGAAAATAGAATCTATAAATTTAAAAGTTCGAACAAAGAATGGGCTTAGCGATAGATTCATTGGAAAATGGGGATAAAAAGAATATATTTTGTGAAAATCTGATGCGAGAAGAGAAATCTATGCTTAAACTGTTAAATGAAGTTATACAAAGTGCAGAAAGTCCAACACGCTATTAAAGAATACTTACTGCGTTTTTGTTAAATGTTATGTTTGCGTGCGCCAATACTTTTTTAACCATTTCTTTTAGTAAGTGTACCAGAAGTGTATAATTTTATAATTATTTAACAACAATTTAAGCTAATTTTAGGCATTTTAAAATTTTACATAGCCTTCAGATATGACATTTAAGAAAATACTTTGTAAAAATTAAGAGTTGATTTTTCTTTGAAAACATGTTTGAAAGTTTGTTTTGCCCTAACACTTTTTGTGAACCACTATATACTTTAATTTTGATTATTTTAATGTTTAAGTTTTATTTTATCCATTTAACATTTGAATAACAACGCTTTATCTAGCTAGTCTGCACCAAACCAGGTGTGATTGCGTCCTAGTTTTAAGAAAAATGAAAAAAAAAAAAAAAAAAAAAGGTACAAAACTGTGTGTGTGTGATGGACAAGAAAGAGGGTAAAAAATGGAGAAGGATTGCTCGAATATTCCGAGGGCGCTTCATCTATGTTTACCAAAGACAAGAAATACTAATGGGAAAGAAAATATCACTAGAATAAATTGGGGTCATAATTCCTTTATTTACCTAAATTAAAATAAGCCCTAGAGGCTTCAAGTATAGAAAATAAACAACCTTTTAAAGGGGATCTTGTTTGAAATTGAAATATAAAATACCGAATATTAAGCTTATAATTGAAAAGAAATAAAATCTGAAGGTCATTCACAAAAGCATTCTTTACAGCAAAATTCTCGAATATTCTAAAGCTATTTTGAAATGTAGCTTAAATAGAAACGAAGGGATCGATCATTACAATCCAAGATTTTTAAAAATTTTCTCAATATGCCATCTGGATTTAACTCACCTATTCCAAATATTTAACATAAAGTATTTTATACTACCATATTATTCATTAAACTACATTCCCAACGTACTATGATTAAGAAACGAAGGTGACTGTTTGATCTAAAGCTTATTCTATTTTGATATAATTCCTTAAAAGCAATTTCAAACTTCAGAAGGAAACTTCTATTTAATAAAGAAAAAAAATCATATAATTCCGAGATAAGTAAATAGATTCGATTAAAATTCTAAATCCTGAGCACGACACGTTAAAACTGAAAATAGATTTAAAAGAAAAATAATAAAAGTTTGAGGGGGGGGGAGTAGAAACGTTCACATTCCATTTAATAATCCGAGTTTGTTTCACCTTTGGAAAGAAAAAGAGTAAACATAAAGCAATCCACATACAGCCGGCACTTTCTTCTCATAATACAGAATCCTTTGCTGGAAAAAGCATCCTATCTTTTCTAAAACCCGAAAACACGACGCACAAAAAAAAAAAAAAAAAAGCCAGCGAGTGAAAATAAAAATGAAAAAAAAGTTTTTTGTAGCACGTAATACGGCTCCGCTTTAAATCCATTCCAAATCCAAAATCCATTCTAGGTAAGTAAATTTCACTACGTATATTCCGTCGTACCCCAATAACAATAGCGTTTTCCCTACTACAACAACAATAAGAAGAGAAGGAGAAAAAAAAATAGAACGTTCCTGGCGGCCGAAAAGTAACGCTATACCAAATAGCTCATATAAAAATAAAAATAACTGCCTGAGCAATAAGCGCAGAGAGGATTCGTCCGTTCCGCATAAAAAATCACAGAGGGTGCATTACGGGAGGTATTTGCCATCGTATTACATGCGCTGTTATTTAATGGACGTACTTTAAGAAAGGGGGAAGGACGGAAGAGTTTGGAGTAAAGGGGGTGGTCGGGGGTGGAGTTAGAACGTTAGAGGGGCGATGTGTCTTCCTGGCCTATCACTCAGATGTTTGCGTTCCATCCGGTTAGAAACACAAGTGGACGAATAAATGGGCCAAGGAATTATGGGATAGGGGTGGGCTTTTTCGGGAATGGAAGGGGCTGGATACAAATTGTTCTGATTTAATATCGTTTGGGAATGTAAATTTTGATTATTGCAATAAGAACTGCAATCTATGGAATGCTAGTGAAAATAATATGTAAAGAAGTGATTTAATGATACGATTAAGAAAAACACTAGAGATCCAGACGTCTCAAAACATTTTAGGAACCTTTAACCGCAACGTTTTACTCGGCCTTCACTTGTGATTATAAATTTAATGACTTTTTCTATGACATTATCAGTAATTTAGAAAAGATTTTCAAACGGAACTAAGTATATCGGTTAATTGAAGGGAATTATTAAGATATTGAACATAAAATAAAAAAATCATAATAATAAGAACTTTTATATGACTCTTATATAGTGCGACGAATATACAAGAGTGTTCTGAGAATTTAAAAAAGTAATCTGAATATTATTATATAAAAAAAAAGTTCAACGATTTTATAACAATTTAAAATTGACACTAAAACACGAATAATTTCACAGAGAAAAACAAATATATAATACATAAATGATCTATTTGTCAACATGTGTTAAAAATTACACACGTAAAAAACACAACAGATCGATGCATTGGTCTCGTAATAGTGATCAATAATTTTTTTCCAAAATAATCTCTATACATAGGATATATATAGAAATACATATATGTTTACAACATTTTTCTGCCTGTGAATGTTAAGCTTGTAAAACATGTTAAAACCTGCTAATTCGTCATAAGTCAAATTCAGAATTTATAAAAGTTATATTTCATTTTTTAACTGCGGTTTATTTTTTAATTTGTTTTTATTGTTTTTCATGCCGCGGAAGAATTTTTTTCACATTTTGAGTTTTATCTTGCTATTTTTGTCACGTTTCTTTCGCGGATTTTTGCTCTTTCTTATACGTTTTGTGGGGTAATTTTCTTTTTTTATGTTTTTGCAACTAAATTTTTTTTATTTTTCTTTTACTTTTTCTATATTCATTCTAAAAAATGTATACAAGTTTCCATTGTTATTTTAAGGAATTTTATTCAATTTTATTTTATGTTTCTTTAAATTTTTAATTTATTTAAATTATCTTGTTATATCAATGAAATATTATACATATATAACAGGTCAAGTGAAAAGTCCCCGGCCTACCATAGTAAAACACATTTTTTTGGCAAAATTAGCTTTTTTTATTCAACATAATTCCCTTCAAGGGTGATACACTGATTATAGCGACCCTCCAACTTTTCGATACCATTTTTGTAGTACGATTTGTCCTTTGCTTCAAAATAGGCCTCAGTTTCGGCGATCACCTCTTCATTCGATGAAAATTTCTTCCCAGCGAGCATTCTTTTGAGATCTGAGAACAGGAAATAGTCGCTGGGGGCCAGATCTGGAGAATACGGTGGATGAGGAAGCAATTCGAAACCTAATTCATGGATTTTTGCCATCGTTTTCACTAACTTGTGACACGGTGCATTGTCTTGGTGAAGCAGCACTTTCTTTTTCTTCAAATGCGGCCGTTTTTCGGCGATTTCGTCCTTCAAACGGTCCAATAACGCTATGTAATAGTCGCTGTTGATGGTCCTTCCTTTTTCAAGGTAGTCAATGAAAATTATTCCATGCTCATCCCAAAATACAGACGCCATAACCTTGCCAGCCGACTGTTGCGTTTTCCCACACTTTGGAGCGGGTTCATCGTGTGCAGTCCACTCGGATGACTGTCGATTGGACTTCGGAGTGAAATGTGGAGCCCTGTTTCATCCATTGTCACATATCGACGCAAAAACTCGGGTTTATTACGCTGGATCATCTTCAAACACTGATCCGAATCATCAACTCGTCGTTGTTTTGGGTCAAAAGTGAGCTCGCGCGGCACCCACTTTGCACAGAACTTTCTCATACCCAAATATTCGTGAATGATATGATGTACACGTTCAGTTGATATCTTTAGAGTGTCTGCTATTTCATTCAATTTCAATTTACGGTCATTCAAATTCATTTTGTGGATTTTTTTAATGTTTTCGTCGGTAACAACCTCTTTTGGGTTTCGTCTTCGGTGCTCATTTCACCACGTCTAAACTTAGCATACCAATCCTTGATGGTTGATTTTCCTGGGGCAGTGTCCGGAATCTCGGCATCAAGCCAAGTTTTTGCTTCAATTGTATTTTTTCCCATCAAAAAGCCTTTCCTTTTTATCCATTTTTTTCACAATAACAAAAGTTGCTTCACTCAAAATGCTATAACTCACAAACTAATGATCCGACAGCTGTCAAATTTATACACGCATCTTTTGCGGGTTAGGGCTAACTAAAAAGCAAATGGATTTAATTCTAGTAGCGCCATCTATGTGTCAGGCCGGGGACTTTTCAATTGACCTGTTATATATGTATGAAAATATCTGATGAATAAAGACGCAAATTAAGTAATTATTAAAATAAACGGCTTTAAATTAAATAATACACATACATACACAAGATACTAATAATACATCACTCGTAATGGTAGTTATAGTCATGAAATGTTTCAGTTATAATAAAATTAAATAAAATCAGTTTTCGAAATATTCTCGAATTTTGTTTCCACAAACAAAACCTCAAATGTATTAAACATTACAGAATTTCTACATACACCATCGTCAAAAAAAAGTTGCACCTAGAAAAAAAGCAAGGTACTTAAATGCAAATTGAGAAATTGTTTCTCTTTGTTATATAATCAAATGATTAATGTGTCAGCCGATGTCGACGCCAATGACGTTAATGAACAAATGAGCGTACCACCCTCAGAGGAATCTCTAAAACGCTCACTCACTCAGGAATGGGAGTATATGTTCTTTTGGATGAACAGTCCTTACCAGTTTTTGTTCATTTTTAAACAGCTGTTCCGTTCTTAGATCAACTGGTTCTTTAGATTCCTCGCGCAAAACCTCAAGGATATTCTAATGAATTAAAAGTTGTATGATTACTACATATCGTTATTTCAGGGATTTTAGGAAAAATAAAATTGGTTAGATCTTAGAGAAAAAGAAAAATTATGTTCTTTTAGTAATTTAATATTAAATAGAACATTATTTTTTTCTGATTTTATCAGCAGATATTGAAAATAAAGTATCTTTGGTAATTTCTGAGTACGAATATGTTTTGTATATTCATATGTTCAAAATAAATAAATAATTTGAAATAAATGCTGGTAAAAAAAAAATTGGAAATCGTTTTTATATGACACAGTGTACTCTGAATTTCAGGCAAAAGCATTTAATATGCTGTCAGGAAAAAGAATTATTAAAATTTCTGCTTCTAATGCTTTAACATACCACAATACATAAAATATTATGCCTTTGTTAAAACACTCAAAACAGTATATAAATATGTTTTATTTTAATTTGCAGTATCTAAAAAAATAATAACCAGCTGCATAAACTTATTGAACAATTTTCTATATTTTTTTAAGAGAAACGCACTAATTGATAAAAGTACAAATGAAATGAAGTTTTTAATTATTTCTTGTTGTAGGTGAGTACTAACATACTTTCGAGTATCATTTGAAACCGACTATTTCTTCCTTCTACGTGAAACTTTTTTGATGATGAGGGTATATACAAATTTCATTATTTTACACTTTTGAGAAAAAATCAAGTTGGTTGATTGTTTTAAAAAATCATATTTTATAGATACGTTAAGTTAATAATGAAAATAAATGTAATATTTTGATTTTATCAGCAGACTGAGAAAATTAAGCCTCTTTGGTAATATCTCAATATGATAATATTAATTCGGAATTGTTCAGAACAGCAAGGAACAAGTTTCTGGTGAAACATTTTCTCAGACGCTCTAACCGAACTGGTTAAAAAGAACAGGCTGCTCTTTCGATCTTCAGTCATACTCGAGTTGCTTCTAAGAGTTACTTTGATATACTATAAATCAATCAATAGTTATTTCTAATAAAATAAATCTTTCATTGTAACAAGATAATGGTACACTATTTTTTAGGTACACTGTTTCCTAAACTTTACCTACCTCTTCATTAACACATCCTTCATATACATGATTTTTGGAGAATTCCTACTGCCAGAAGTCTCAAGGATTCTGAACCGATGATGTGGATGGCTAGGTTGTCCACCTGGGCTGTACTGTGCCGTGAATGATGACACATTCATCTGGAAAGTACTTTAGAATAACAGCTTTTGAAAGTATCGCTTTATGAGCAGTTGTTCCGTCTTGCATTAACACAAGGATGTCCAAACAATCATGTTGCCCTAACGTAGTAACAACCTGTTCTAGAAGTTTTCTGGAGCATTCACTTTTGACTGCACTCAAAAAATTCTATTCGGTGAGACTTCTTTAAAGAAGCAGGGTCTCAAAATGAAACTCCTTATGAATCCACACCATGCCATTACGTATGGTGAATGTAACGGCTGTTTTTTGCGACATGAGGATTGGTACAACTCCATATGCAGCAAAGCAAAATCAAGACGCAGAAAGAATAATCGTTTTCAATTGTTGCACAGCGCACATCTTAATACTTTGGCACTTTCTATTCATAATTGCAGGTTTTGTAGCATACCTACTATAATTGCTATTATGCTATTGGTTTTGCCACACAGTGCCCTCTGTTTATAGCATGACAATGACCTCTGCTTCTATAATATGTAATTACAGGTAATACAGCCACTTGGTAGTTTAAATATTGCTTTCAAAGTTCGCCAACAGATGACTCTGCTACTTTGAAAAGAGAACTAAAAAAGCTATAGTAATATGTACCCAGCAGTATTTGTCTAACAAAATTTCTTGCAGAAAAGGCTATTATTGTTCGCATGGCTTTCCAAAACAGTCATTGCTGGTAAGTGTGGAGTGTGTGTCATCAAAGCCGTTTGTATACCCAATGGATTCCCCGTTAGAAGGTAATTACACTTCATTCAAGATGACTAGACATACGTTGCAGCAATAACCATAATATTTTATATTAAAACATTTAAAAAAGTTTATATGAAAGAAATGGTAGCCTAGTGTTCATGGTTTCGGACTCATGGCCGGCGATTTTCATTAAGTTGCAAGTTCGATTCCAGATGCTACAAAAGACCCACCGTGTACGCGGGGCTGGTGCACGGAAATCTGTTGGGTCCAAAGTCTTCCCGCTGGTCTAGTGTGGAAGTTAGGAGAGGGAGGTGCTAGCTCAGGTGTCGTCCTCGTCACTTGATCGAAGTTCAAAAGTATGAGGTTTGTCACCAATAGCCCTCGTGTTGCTTCTAGTGCGACGTTAATAAAACCAAACCAAACCAATGAAAGGAAACATATAAGCTGTCAACAAAAATAGCTAACACAAGAGGAAGAAAGTCAAAAATGGAAGAGAGAACCAAGAAACTTACTCCGTGATTCCTCTCTCTCCCTGCTTGCTTTCCAGTGCTACCTTAAATAGCTGTAGCAGAAGGATTTTAGTTTACTTCCACTTCAGTCCACTTCAATTGGCTTGCTTTGCCAGAATGGCCGCCTCGTTCTCGTAGTGGTAAAGTGACGTCAAGCTTAAATGGTGAGCCGTCATAAGTCACCACATGAGTTAAACTTTTTTTTTTTTGGTGGGGGGATTATTAAAGTATCCGAAGAAACATAAGAAAGTGTTCACTGTATTAGCTTTTTAAATGCTCTTCAATAATATATTATATAAATTTTTTCAAATCGTTCACATAAGAATCACGAAGCTTTCGGAAACTAAAACTGTAGAGTTATACTGCCGTTGATTACTATATTACCTTCACTGACGGTTGTAACTACTATACGCAAAATTATTTTATTTCATGTTTATTACTTTTAATAGTATGCTCTCTCTTATATATTTCTAGTTTTACTTTTTACTTCTATGCTCCAGTTCATAATGTCATCAAATAGACAAATGGTTAGGGAGAACTGGAGCCAAGTAACAAGGACTCATGGCTTCTTTTCTTATTTACGTTCGTTTCATTTTGAACAGAAATAAAATTCTGTTCATAAAAGTAATAAACTAGTGTTTCTTTTCTTTGCTCTTCTTTCTTAAGCGAATAAAACTTTATAGAAAGGAATTTATCGAGAAAAATAGGAAAGTGGCCTTATTACCTTCTCTGGCTATACTTCTTGTTAAAAGTGTTTCGAAGCAAGAAATATAGCAGGCAATAATATATAATATAATATTAAAGTTTAATATATAATATATGTATTAAAACAAATTTAATATTTTGCTTTCAAAGCAAAACATTAAATTTGATGACAAAAATCTAAAGTTAGCACCAAAATTCTTTTAAGGACAGAAAGAGGAAATACAGATCTAATATCTACAATTTTTTTTATTTTTTATCTTTACTACACTTATCACAATTTCAGTATGAAATAAGAGTGGCAGTAAAAGGCGTCTCAGTTGCCTCTGTAAAAATTTACGAGGACTGTTCAGAATACAAGAGTTCTCAATTTCTTTAGAATCGAAAAGATAATTCGTTCTTCAAAAATTTACAAATTCATATACGTACATCAAATACTATTTTTTGACACAGTCGTCTTCCTCCGAAATGTAACATACTTTGTGAGCAGAGGGAGGAGCGTTCTTTCAGACTTCGTAAAAAAAATAAATTCCATCACCTATTCAGTCTATTTTTCCATTGCATCCAGTACCTCATCGGAGGTCGAAAATCTTTTTTCACCCATAAATGACTTGAAAGAAAAAGTAAAAATCTGAAGGTACTAAATCAAGATTGTGAGACGAGTGAGGAATTATGCTCTAACATAATGAGTCTGCAGTGGCTATCTTCAACAACAACGCCAGCAGTTAAAAAGCTTTAATAGATAATCCGAGAGAAATATCTTTTAGTCTGGTTGGTAAAGGAGCAAAATACAACCGGTCCAGTGTTCGATACGCCACTGGCATCACAAGGTCAAATAACTTTCTCCACCTCCAAGGGGTCAAAAACACTCGATGCCAAAATGATGACCCTGGAATTGAACATTAGATGGCAGCACAACCTAGAACATGCCCCGACGCAAAAACACTTGCTTCTGCGTGTCTAACAGATACAACCACTCACAAATCACAACTAGTGATATTCCGGCTATGGTGCACGAGTTGACGAGACCCGCAACTCAACTAGAGACAACTGATTATATGAATTGAAAAACTGTTCCAAGCAAAATTCAATGCAAGAGAGAGGGGATGTGTATCAATAATGGCTGGAAAAGCTAAATTCTCTACAAATATATCGGATTGAATGGTTGTGAATATTGGCATTGTGATGCAATAAATCCGCATTCTTCGTTCAAATTTTTGTTTTTTTAAAGTTTCTTTATCACCTCCGTAATTTTTTTTTTAATTTCTCAGTATCACTCGGCATTAGTTACTTCCCCTTTGGGTAACAATTCACTGAGGAGAATCTCTTTACAGTCTAAAATGACAGAAGCCCTAGTTTATTGAGTCGAAAAATTGGTTTTGAATTTTTGCTGCAAAAATTACAATCATCACATCACTTGCATACATTAGATAGTTCATTATATCATCTCAGAAATCAGTTTTTATTCCGTTCCAAAATTACTTTTCTCCAATAGAAACCGGATTACACTTCCCAACTCATGGAAACGGAAGGGAGATGCTCATTTCAACTCTGCACCACAAGAATATAGGTTGGATAAATGATGAAGCACATAGGTCTTGCAGTCTTTAATCTCTTGTCGAAATGCTGTTGACAGAGTAGCTTCGGCATGTTGTTTTCACATGAATTTAGAAAAATAATTCAAAATTTTAATGCCTCCTTAAAAGAATTATAATTTAAAAACCTTAAGATTAAGAATTAACTGAAAAATTATGAGAAAAACAGATAAGATCTACTTATTGAAAGTCTCTGCGGGTACCTAGGCGGCTACGCCGCCTTTCCAACCCGTATCTTGCTGGTAACTGCGTTGAAAAAATGAAAAAGATGGAGTTTTGCTGGAATAGATTAAAATACTTGCAGTGGAATGGTTTAGGATCTATGGAAATAAAAAGGGGAGAGAGGACCGACAAGCAGTCACCCTCCCGTTCAATGTCCGCAGCTCAGCGTGCTGCATTTTAGTTCGGCGGTAGTGCTACCGGTCGTACAACGGCCGGTTCAATTTGAAGGTTTGTTTACTGCTTGAAGTGGTGAGGTAAGAAGGAGATTTGCTTGGGTTGAAATGAGCTTTTGGATAATAAGATCTACTGTTGATTATAAATGGTTTTGTACCAGGAGAGAAATTTAACTGACTAGCCTATCAGGGAGCAGCTTCTCGCGTTGGTGAAAAACCAGAGAGGAAAAATTATCCGAGCCGTTTGGGTGTAGCTAACTCGAAAGCTAGCAATCCCCTTCGTAGAGAATGGAATAGTTATATCTTAAGGGAGCAACGTTTAAAGTATTAAGAAAATGTTAAAATTTTGAACTTGGAATAAAAATAGTGGTAGTAAAGGGGGAAATTAAAAACTAATAAAGATGAAATTTAAATTTTTAAAACATTTCTTGCATGTGGTATATTAATACAGTTATTTAAATATATTCGTCAATTGTTTAAAGGGCCCTGTTATTGATGGCTTCAAGAGTTGCGAAAAATTTTCTTCAGATATTAACAATAAAGTCTTTAAAGGTATAAGTTTTGAGGGAGCTCTGAATGTCTTCGCTTTGCATAAGCCAACGAGCATAAAATATCTGACGGAGCATCATATTTTGCGCTCTTTCCAAAAAATTGATATGTATTCTTGCAGCAGGTCCCCAAACTAGACTAGCGTAAGTAAGGACTGGTCTGAGAATCAGAGTGTAGCTAAGTATTTTATTCTTGGTGCTCATTTTTAAGTTCCGACAGATTAGAGGACTTTTCGCGCGTTATCTCGGAATTTCTGTTTAATTAGAGTGATATGTTATTTGAAAGTGAGAGCATTTTGCATTATCCAACGTCACACCCAAATATTTGGTGTGCAGAGACCATGGGATTTTAACGTTTTGAATGTAAATTTTTGTGTTGTTCCTTTTATTTTTAGGAGGAAAGAAGACGGTCTCTGTTTTATTTGCATTCAGGGAGATTTTCCAGGAAGAGAACCAATTTTCCAGTCTCATAAGATGCCTGTTGAGGGTAAGATTTATGATCTTAGGATTTTCATTATGAGCCAATATTTCTGTGTCGTCAGCATATGTGCAGGTGGTGATGTTTCTGATTCTAAGGATGTCATTGACGAAAATATTAAATAGAATTGGTCCGATTTGACTGCCTTGTTGTACGAAAGCTATAATATTTTTATTTTGGGGAAAAACATAATGAACTCCGACAGAGAATTGAAGATAAGAATAAGTTAACTTTTTTGGGAAGGGGGGGTCAATTTAAATCAATTTATTAATTAAGCCCTCATACCAATATCTGTCAATGGCTTTCTGGATATCAAGGAAAACACTACCAGTCGATTTCTCCCCATTAAATCTGGACTTGACGTGTTCAACTACACTGAGAAGCTGATGGGTAGTCGAAAGTTTTTTTTTTTTTTTTAAATCTAAAACCATGTTGTCGGGGTATCAGAATATCATTGGTTTTAAGGAGGTCATTTAATCTATTTAAAATTATTCTTTCAGCTAATTTGTTGAGAATTGGTAAAAAGGGGATATGACGATAACTGTCTGAGAAGGTAGGGTCTTTACCTGGTTTAATAATGGGCACGACTGCAACGGTTTTCCATATTTTAGGAAAATGTCTGATTTTAAGAAATTTACTTATAATAGTGGTGATATGAAAAATAATTTTATCAGAAAAAGGTTTTACCATTTTATTTTCTATGTCTTTCCTACCTGGGGCTTTCTTAGTTTTGATATTTTTAATGCATTTCATATTTTCAGAAGTTTTTGGGGGTGGTAATGAGGGAGACTTAAAAAGGTTTTTTTCGTTAGCTAAAAAAATTTTGAACTATATAATTAATTTTAGAATCTAAATCGGTGTTAAGATGTAATTGAGTTTAAAATGGTTTTCTAAAGATTTGAAAATCGTTTCTGCTTTGTCAGCATCAGACGGAACGACATTGACTCGGCCTTGTGGGCCGAAATGCGTGAACGTTTCCGTCATAAGGCTTTGGCCATCCACCAGAGGAAGCTGTACCACAGCAAGAGTTTTCAACCCACTGAAACAAACTAGCACGCGATCTATTCCCAACAGACAATTTGTTAAAAAATATCTATCTTAGTAGCTTCAGAAACTCTTCATTCTTACTTTCTAGACAACACTCGTATACATGCATAAGTAAAAATAAATGCGTTTGATAATAGTTAATAATTATTATATTTTATTACTTATACTTTCAGTTATAAAAACAATTATCATATAATTAGTGTCTTTTTCAATACAATTTATAATATGTTTTGTTAGTATTATTTAATCAATCCTAAAAAGCTTTTAAAAAACTTTATCATCATAATGTAAAATTTCTCCATAGAAATTTATAGTTACTAGAGTGCCGTGTGGGTTGAAAAGGAACTGAAAACTACACCTCCAGAACTACTCATGGGGCCATTGGTAATCTTCTTTGTTATTCTGGATTAAGATCAACTGATCACACCGAAATCTGAGGTGATAGTCTATCGGCCTAAATTCTCCACCAATTTATTCAAACACTTTATGATTCAATTCCACTTAGTGCTAAAAGGTCGCTTTAATCAGCAGAAGAGTCTTTATGGGAACCAAGACTTCAGCCAACGATTCTACTTGTTACGAGCCTGGTCGCGGTTGCGTAATGGTCACGCACTCGTGGCTGGCGTTGTTTTTGTTTAAGTGGTAGGTTCGAGTCTGGATGTCACTAAAGACCTACCGTGTAGCGGGGTTAATGCACGTTAAATCTGGATGAGGTCTCAAGTCCTTCCATTGATGTGGTATACCTCTTAATACAGTTAATCATAGTTTGCGTTCAAAAAACGAAGTCTTATCTTATCAAATAATTTCTTACGATTCACATTCTTGTGTATACGAGTAGCAGATTCGACTCCTATTCTTCTGATCTGGAGTCACTTCCAACTACTTTCAATCCAAATGAATAATTGCAATGTTTCGCTCCTATCGACGTGTATTAGATTGTCCTTTCCCTCCATTTCCCTATTTTTCCTTTTAATTCTATTTGGCTTGTATATCAATTTCTCTAATTCAATTCAGTACACTTTTTGTTTTCATCGAGTTTACTTTATCACGTTTCACTTAGTTGGCAAGGTGATGTAATTGTATGCAACTCAAATTTTTTAAGGGTACTTTAGGTTAGTGAAGATAAAATTGCAAATAGCCCAACATCACAACTTGACCTTGATTTAAAATTACAGGATTCCTCGCCAGCAGCCTTCGTGTTGCTTCTAAGTGCTACGTTAATACACAATCGCAATCGCTATCGGTTACAATAGGTCTTACTTTGAAAAACGAATTATTTTTATCTCATTGAAAACAGACTGGGACGCCCCTGCTTCTCAACTTAGAATCTGATCCATTAAAATTCACAAATTAATCAGTCAATAAGTGGTCAAACGGGCAAATCTTTAGTGTAACTAAAACGTCTTCAAAGAAGAAAAATGAGCTTATTCTACTTCAAATTTGAGTGATCCTTCCTTTTTTAAATTAAAAGCAACGAAAGTAAAATTTAAAAATTTAGATTCCTGTATATTTATGTATCAGTTTATGCAAAAGAAATCAGATTTATAAACATGAGTAAATAAGGTAAGTACATGATTTACATTTTTGAATCATGTACTTACCATCAGGTGCATCTTGCACAAAATTTATAGCATATTTAACTTTGAAAGCTTCAGAGATCTGTAAAACATAACATTATATAAACTGAACATAATTGTGATTACAAAATCACAATTAAATGACATTTTAAAAATGTCAGAATGGCTTAATTCCGATTCTCCGTCCAAGAAGGTTCGCCCTGGAAAATCAAAAATAAAGGCAATGCTTATTACATTCTTTGACAGCAAGGATGTGGTCCATAAATAATTTCTTTCAGAAAAAAAAGGAATCCTTCCAGTTACTAAGATATTTTGGTATGTTTATTGCAAACTATCCATCGTGTACGTCCAGAATACACTGTTGCGAGTTCTTGATACTGATACGTGGTCCCCCACGATCATGGAACAGTGGGTTTTAATTTGAAATGGTCCCTCTTAAACTCCTTGAATTCGCAGTTGAAAGACCCATGGAGTGTCATTGCGCACTAAATACTCAGGAATGTTATCGGTCCATTCGGGAGGAAAGGGCATTTTCTTTCTCTTTGTGGCGACAACGTATCCCTTCCGGTGACTCATTTAAGAAAGAAGTTAGCATATTCGATACACACTCCGACGAATTCTAGAGACACTCATATAATGGTCGAAAATTCTACTCACACTTCACGATTCGCATACCCCCACTCAAATACAATATTTAGCGCTAAACCAACATCTACGTCGGGGCACCACTTATTATATCTTAGGTAAGTCATTCCTAATAATGTAATCGATTAATCCTGTTTGTTTCAATACATTTAATGAATGTACCAGTGATGGTATTTTCATCGCGTAATTGTTATTCATTCTATTTGATTCTCGTCTATGATGGGAGCCTCTTCTCTCCCTCTGAACGAATCACTTTGGCCTTGTTATTCTCTAAATTCATAGTTTAAGATAAATAAAAATAATTAAATTAAGAGAATGGTTTTGTATCAATACCCATTCACATTCGGTCCTCGTAACGAAACAGTTCCCGGCCCATACAGAAATTGTATGCGTAATTCATCCACCGTACTAACCTGGTCTTGTAACAGCAGATTTTTTTTTTTCTGTTTCCGTTCCAGGGGTGCCCAATCCTAAATCCGGGGATATGAGTCATATGAACACAAATTAAAACTTTTATTGTACCAAAGAACATTCCACCATAATTCATTAATATCAAATCTCATTACTACGGGAATATCTCAGTGCGCTGATACAACGTCAGTGATGTATCGTCAGTTTTTAATCTGTATTTTTGTTCATAAACAATAACAAAGATGAAAATATTTTTAAAAACGTGCGGGTCGCCTTGCGAGAGAGGGCGATACGCAATGCATGCCTAGACAACTCCGGGTAGAGCAGTTATGCATTGGTAGTCGCGAGGCAAGTACGCGAGCGGGCAAGATTAATTCAGGTAAGATTTGAAAAAAACTATTATGCTTTTATTAACTTATTATGAAAAATTATAACTGAGATGTCAAGTTTTATTTTATGTAGTTTATATTCTTAAATTTATGTGTGAACCGGAATAAATGATTCTGACAATAGAAGTAATGACTGTGAAAAATAGAGCCACAGAGACTATAAATATTAGGTAAGGGAATTCAGAAGTTCTCCGTATTTTTATAGATTTTCTAATGATGATGTGGTAAATTCAGATGAAGATTTCAAAGAGGCTCGGATTTTTTGCAAAAGGTACTTAGTATAGTGTCCTGTTTTAAATTATATCATATCGAGTTGAAATATTAACTCGTATCTGGAAACTTTAATATGTGTAATATGTATGAAATGTCAAGTTATGGAAAATAAGCTTACTATTCAACCAGCCTGCGTAAAAAAAGCCAACATTAAAGGGGGCAATGATAATTTTTAAAATTATGACATACCGCTTAATATTGGCAAATGAATGATTTTTAACACATACTTTGTTCATAAATGCAATTTTCTTACAATGTAGGCTGTTTTGGGTTTTTTCTTGAACTACTTAGAGGTTAAGGTAGCGATCTTCGTATGGCAAGATAACAATAAATTTCAAAATAATATGTCATATGTGAGGCTCACTATTTAGAACTTATCTTTTCAAAGAATGGCCATTACTTCTTATTGACCAACAACATCACCTCGGACCTTTATCTTTGCTGCCGGTACATGCCTTTCAACCCCCAACACAAGCACTACCTCTTGCATTCACTGATCCAAAAAGTCGAACCAACACACATGCTAACACGCCCCGTTACATGATCCAGGATCCAGCCCATGCAAAGAGACTTTCGCTCCGCCCCGTCTCACTAAGCTCTTCCACCCTCCCCATCTATAAAAAGTACATTATATATCGAAATGCACGGCAGATCCGTTCTTTTTAGTGCCTAAGACCCCCGTTTTACGCTCTGATTTGTAGCATAATGGAGAATCGCCTCTTCGAGATTTATCGAATTTTTGGGATATACCCGTAAAAGTATTTGCATTGATTTCTACTAGACGCGACTCTCTCCACCCCTCCCATATTCCTTTTACTTTTTTGGTCCTGGGTTCCGTTAAAGGGAGAATAAGAAGCTTTTCTTTCGGAGTGTTAGAGAGGGATTTGTGATGGAAGCTATGATATCGAGATTCGATGGAGGCATGATCTGCTTTAAAGTTTTGGGTGGTGCTTCTTTTTTTCCCCCTTAAAAATGAATTACGAAAAGGTTCTATGTTCGAAATGCGCCTTGGATATTGAAAGGTTTGGAATGTATTTGGATTTGCCAATTATGATGCTAATGGTTTGACTGCGTGGGTGTTTGTAAATGGAGTTGGTATTGTTTCGGTACTTGCAAAGCAAAAGTAATGCGTTCGCAGATTTATCATGAGGCGTTAGAATTTTTACTATCAGTTCACGAAGCAACTAGATGAATTAAATTTTAGAGAGAAATACTGGTGATTATTTTAATTCGAATTAATTTTCCAAACGGGACAAATTATTTATGTGATTGGCTATTGGTAAGTAAGGGCATGATATGAATGGTGAGTATGGAGCTATGTTTAAGGAAAAACTTAGGAAAATAGCCAATCAGAAAGAATCTTTCGTGCCTTTATAAGAACGCTTTTATTCGAAAAAATAATTACGTGTTATAATTCAGTGTTTCAGCATACATGTAAAAGTAAAAATGCTGTCAAATTATTCAAATTTCTGGATTTGAAAATAGTCAAGCTCTGCATCACCATCATTTTCTGAGTATGCGGAGTAGAAAATTTGGACATAAAAATATTTCAACCTAATGTTCTATTTGAATTTTACATATAAATGATTTTCAAAACTATCCTCTTTTCCTAAATTGCTTTTGTTCCCTTTTTCAGTAATATTGAAAGTAATGATAGCATTAAAATATTAAAATTATTAACTGTTTTGTTTTTGGTCCCAAAAAAAACCCAAAGAAATATGCATTATAAAAGATTTCGTGGCTAAAGAAAATAAAACCGATTGCCATCGCCTGCATTTTGTTCAAGAAATTATTCGCTACCCTACCTAATCAATAAATGTAATATCAAAAACACTAGTACATTTAGAATCATAATAAGATAAATTTTAATAAAATACAATAGTACCTCGCGAAACCCATAAGACCAGACATTTTGTCCCTTCATAAGAGGTACATACGTTATGCTATTCAAAGGGGGACTGGGACCAAAATAATTGTCCCTTATGTAGAAATGTTCCTTATTCGAAAGTG